>JAPYZE010004114.1:0-54712 GCA_030522805.1 Leptomastidea abnormis
AACGATGAGGTCTGGAAACAATGGCTCGGTTTTCATGTGTATCGGCGGGTTAGTGTTGTGACTTTCGACATCCATCCGAGTGATCCTCCGCCGCTCGTTACCGTCGCATGGAATCGCCGTGTATCGCGGTCGCGTCGGGTGCGGTCGCGTTGCGTTTTACGTTAAGTAGGTAGTTGCGTGCGTTATAAATATGTAGGAAGGTTTAATTGCGATGCGTATAAGGCGTCTAGTCTAAAAGATGCGTGCGATACCCTTGCGATGCGTTTAGCTTGCGAAATATAGCGTGCGATAGGTAGTCATGTAAGTTTGGACAGGGTACGACTGCTTGACGCAAGTTGACCAGACAACACCTTTTTACAATAAAAAATTTTATCGTAAATTCATTCAGTAAAGTAAGTTTTGCATTGCTTATAATAAAAATTATTTAATTAAATTATTTATAAGAATCCATAAAAAATTCGAGTTGGTTCATTAATTATTGATGGATAAAAAGAATGTAAATTTATTTATAAAACCAAAAAAAATAAAATCTCTTATACCTACACTACATATCAAATCAATCTTGAAAACCCCATGAATCACATATACATGTGATCGCTAGTGGACATCCACAAGTAAATAAGTAAAATTACAATTGAGATATCCTTTCATTTAATTGAACGATAATCAAATAAACAAGTGGATACGATTTTATTTCTTTTAAAGATCAAGTATATGCGCGTAATCTTTACGGAATGCAACGGATAGATCAAGTGTTTAGTCATTTATATTTATCTTTATATCAAAGTATAATCAAGAATATCATTATAGCTAATGGCACGAAAGAGAGGTGTGTAAACTTTAAATAATTAGCTTCCTTGAAATCTCTTGACTATTGAGATTTATTGTAAAAGACTAATTCAATTCGTTTGGTAAAGTAAGTTTTGCATTCCTTTTAAACAAATTTTTGCAAATAAAATTATTCTTGAGAAATCCATATAAAATTCAAGATGGTTCATTGATTGTTAAAAGATGAAAATAAAATAAATTCACCTGTAAAACCAAGAAAATAAATATGGATCAAAATTTTTTTTATGCATTACTTTACATGTCAAATCAATTTTGAAAACTCATGAATCGCAATTTCTAGCTTTTCAATAAACATATCTTGTATTATACGTTAAAAACTTTTTTTTTTTCAATTTAACACTCCACATTGCATCCCTTCATTTTAATAAAAGCAATTAGTCAATTTTTCAAGTAAGCTTAAAATATTATTGAAATGAATGACATATAAAAGGAACTTGGATAAAAATGTTGCATTACCGTTATTCAAGATTTATTATTAAAAATGCAATCTAGTTTTTATTAACATTTAATGACAGCTTTCCTTCTTTTCAATTCGAAATTTCCCGCGCCAAGGTGCATTGTATATATAGATGTATAATAGCCATATAGATATATAGATGGTAAATTTGTAATATATGAATTAGCGTGTCTATTAGTGACTAGTCTATTGTTTAGCGTCTGAATGTATACATACATGTGCGTATTAGAAAAATATAAACAAGTGTAAACGTTTTTATATATATATATATATAACATATAAGTAGTGCAAATCTACTACTTCTTATATTCCTTCACGACTTCCACTCAGACAGTCACCCAAGCGAAGCGAGACCTGCAGTGCACACAAGTTCCGGGATATCTACCTACTATAGGTCAAGTTAAATATGCGAGGCATACCGGATCCGGATGAAAAGGATCGTCTATTTTGAGACGCATTCAACTCAGAAAACGCTCGGCCCGGCGGCAGTGGCGGCTACACGCGACGAAAGAAAAATCTTCGCGATCAAGATGGACGCTCCACTCTCGGGTATGTGCGATAGATATCTTTTCATTTTTTATCTACTACGGCGGTCTTTTCTTTTTTTCATCATCACAATTCTTAAGGACTTCAAAACTGATTTCAATTAACACAAATCATGTTGATACATGCCTTTTATTCTTGCTTAAAAGAATTCATTACCTCAAGACTATTGTTAACGAATTTAAATTCTTGAACATCAAACATTGATTTTTTTCAGCCTATTGGGTCAAATTCTTCAAAAATGCTGGCTTCTCGTCTCAAGTCGCGACAAAGCACGCAGTTATATTTTCTAACAACAGGATACAGCCAGATATGTTGCCAGACTTGGATAAGCCAAGCCTAAAAGAGATGGGTATAACCCTCATGGGTGATATGATAGCCATTCTGAGGTATGCAAAAAATGTTGTCGAGGAAAACTCATGTAAGAAGATAATGGTCAGTACAACGGAGGATTTACCTAGCAGTGTTAGCCAAGTTGTCGCAAAACCTGGCGCTAAAAAAATTATTGCTAAGGCACCAGTAAAACCAGCTTCTACAACAAAAGTCAAAATAGATGTTCCAACCAAGCTGGTCAAGTCAACAACAAGTTCTACTGTTAAACCTCTTGTGGCAAAGAAAAAGCTTGCTTCGGTTGCACAGCCCTCAAGAATGTATTCAGACTACATTGATAATATTCAAAGGCCAAAAACTGTTGTTGCCTTGAAGAGAAAATATGATAGCGAGGAAGAAGAAGAGGGTATTAATGGCAAGTGGGTTCATAATGAACCAAGTAAACGTCTTAAAAGTAATGCTGGAAATGTTGAATACAAGGTGATAATGCCAAAAGGGAGAACAGTAGCAAGTCAAAAAATTTTTAAGAAAGCTCTTGAACAAAAAAAAACAGTTTTTCATCGATTAGGGGAGAGTATGGTCTCAAGCACCACAAACATAATAGAATCTCCAAAGTCTAATAGTCCTACATTTAATGTAACTGGTCTAGAAAAAGACATTTTTAAAAGAAATATCAGTAGTGTCTTTAATCGCCTTGGTAATAAGGACAATATTTCTGATGAAATCAGGTAAATATATTTATTACATTTCATAATTTTTATTGCTTTGTAAATTTGAAAATGAATTGCAAATTTTCATACAAATTATTATTAGTATTATTATTGTTATTATTATTATTATTATTATTATTATTGTTATTATTATTATTATTATTATTTTTAACAAAAAGGTTGATTTAAAAATTCACAGGATTCAAAGAAATGGAAAAGTTTCAAATGCAAGTCATGGAATTCTCAAAACTTGCTCTCCAATACTTGGTACAAAAGTAATTGCCACTAAGCCAGTAAAAAAAATTGGGACTATGCGAGCTGATGAAGAAGTTTATAAAAAAGCTGTTTCTGAAAGAGTCAAGCCATTAGTAAAAGTACCAAATTTCAAAGCAAGTACTATCAAGAATACTTCAATCACAAGGAAATTACCAATCATTGGCAAGTTAGGTAAAATCTTGATGTAAATTTATATACTCAACTAATACATTTGTCTTGCAATATTTTGATCCACATATAATTTGATAATATTTTCATGTTTAAAAATTTTAACAAATTATGTTTAATTGGATCTTATTTTTATTATTATTCATGGAAAAAAAATTTTCAACTTGACAAATTGCTTTCAGCTTCAGAAACAACTAGTATACCAGCTAAATCCAGACTTGGTGGATCGAAGCAAGTAACTTTTAATAAAAAGGATTTAGTCAATCACGTTAGAAAACCAGGAGTTTTTAGCAGATTAGGCGTTTGATATTTTGATGTACATTAATCTTGAATTTAGTTTTGTAATATTGTAAATATTTAATATCAATTATACAATGAATAAATGAAACAATCATTTATTGAATCTCATACTCTATACAATTTAAGGATTTCATCTTATTTATAGCAATTGATTTTCAATTTTAATAAACTTAAAAGAAGCATTATTTTAATATACTAGGCATAATTTTCAAGTTTGGATCCTAAACTGTAATTATAACAAATGTGAGGAACAAAATCTAAGAAAATTTCTTGCTTTTTCCAAAATTGTAATCTGTTTAAAGGTAATTAATGTAGGTTTGAAAATGTTGAATTTTACAAATAAGGAGTTGAAAGCAAATAAAACAAGATTTTGATTTGGTTTTCTGTATTTATCAAAAAATTTTATTTTATAAAAAGTTATCGAAAAAATAATTAGCAAATCAAGTAACAAGAAATTTTTGATTAATACAACAGAATGTACAGCTTTGAATTATAAAATTCTTTACAGATTATTAAAATGAAATACGTTAACGTTTATTAAATAATATATCTCTGGCTGCACATGAATCTAGTTACATCAAGTCTTTACATATTCGATAACATCGTGTTCATATTTAAACTCTTCCAAGACCTGCAAAAATACTAAAGAAAACAAAGAGATTAAATTATGGCCTTAATACCAGAAATTTTTTTTTTAGTTTTATGACAAATAAACAGTAACATGAGTACCTATCATAATTGTACTTAATTTGTACTTAATTTGTTTTTGTATAAATTTATTATATTTGATGATGATATTGAGGAAAGGGTGATATTTAGCAAAAATATTTTCCATTGCAAAAAAATACCTAATTTCAAGAATTTTAAGAGCATGGCAAAATTTTATCTTATTAAAAAATAATGAATGATTATTTCAATAAAAAAATAGCATACTCATGTTTGTTTTCTTTAATAAAAAGAATATCTATATTTCACCTTTCACAGATCTAGTTTAAGAATTTTGTAAAAGGCTAATATCATTGTCAAATGAAATTAGTAATCTTCTCTTTGTTATAGATGCAAATATCTAAAATAATTCTGGTTTTAAGGTTGATCAGCAGCTAATATTTTCTGTATAGATGGCTCCAAAAAATCCAAAGATTCCAAGTCAGCTGAAACTTAAATTAACTGGTAAATATCTAAATTCAGAGCCATACATATAAAAACCCATGGAAAAGAGTTTTTATAAAAGTGTAAAATGAAAAATTTTCAATTCAATTTTTTTGTGGCAGTTTATAAAATAGAACTATAATTGATACTCAACCTGATGTACAATATAATACTGTCATGATCCAAGGCAGGCAATGGTTTCTCCACTTATCAGATCATAATTTCTAAATAGCTAGACTCAAATTTTTATTACATAGTATATGTAACAAGTTCATGAAATAAAAGTAAGAGCAAGTCAAAAACGAAAATATTTTTGTTCTGAATTAGTCTAGCTTACATCAGAAGCCGATGCCCACCTCTTAATCTATAAACGCCAACTGCCACTTCTTAAACGTGTATGAAGCTGCTATCCTGTAAAAATGAAAGTACTCTTACAGTTTGGGAGAGTTTTACAATATATGATTACTTACTAATATTTTTTTCAACACAAGCTTAAACTATTTTTTACACATGAATATGTGCGAGTGTGTCTGTACATTTATATATTACAAACCTCTACAGATCAAATAATTTAAATAAGTTAATGAAAAATTGAATAAACAAAATATTTAATAATCTAATACTAAGCATATTTTCATTAAATAACAATAAAAAACAAAAATCTTGATTTGATATACCTAAAATATTATATTTTTTTGTTTATTCAATTTCTTAAATTTTGCTATGCAATTTAGAAACCTAATAAGTCTCGAGTTGATAACATGTTACATGGGCAAAAAGCATTGTATATTTATAACTTAGCAAGGTGCCTATTTTAATACAGACCTCACTTCCTGTTAAAATGCATTTTATATAAATTGAGTATGTATAGTTTTTGCTGATAAGCTTGAATTCTCATTTAAATAATGACATTACCAAGCAGCATTGTCAAGTATTGCAAAATTATCCCGTCAAATCTATGGCTCAACAGATTTTGATAAACTATTTTCATAGCATTTTGAACAGTATTCCAATGTAACCTTAGACGAATTTATATGGAGACATATGCCAGAATGTTCAAGAGTATTAAAAAGAGTTTTCTGTTTAGATTTTTCATCAGGTCTTGCAAGATCCAACATATCATTAGACTCTGTGTTAAGAAGATTAGGACTATCATTTAATATGTAGTCTAATATAGTGTCTTCATTAAATGTTATTGGTGGATCTTGTTCTAATTGCAAGGGATATGGTGTACAGTTGAGCTTGTCAAAATTTGTCAGATCAACATTTAATGATGATAACTGGCTGAAATCTGTTTCAGACAAGCTTGCCTCACCCTTATCCAGAGAACTAGATATGGCACTCATTGGTGTTGTGGGTAGGTGATTGCTTGACCCAACTGAATTTGCATTTGCATTATACTCACAACAGGAATGTGATTCTGGCGACTGTTCATATTTTGGCTCGTCTTCTTCCATTAAATTCTCAACACCAGCAGGTTCTTCAGTCTTTGGCAATAAACTGGCATAATTAATTAAAGGCATTGTTTTTCTAGCAATCTTTGGTAGGCTAATTTGTCTAAAATTTGCTTTTCTGCCACTTTCTTGGTCAATGTCCTTAGATGGTGATTCTGGATATGGAGCAGACCGATCCAATTCGTTAGTTTGTGCACTAAAAAAAAAAAAAAAGGCTTTCTTTCAACAAATATATATATTCATCTTGGATAGAGTTGCAAAGAAATACTAGTCATAATAAATATATTAGGTAAAATGCATTTTTATAAGAGTATGATACTTGAATAATTACAGAATCTTGATAAACATTGCAATTGTGAGATTCAATAAAATCAAGATTCATTTAATTGATTTACAATACAAGAGCAAGCCAAACAAATTTTGTGAAAAAAGGTAAAAATAAAAAAAAAAATTGGTGTAGAAAAGAGTCAATGTTGTATTGTTGTATGGAGAGATGATGGGGATCTAGTAATGTTAAATTCTTACCTGTGAGCCCATCTGACGTCAGAGTTAGTTTTGGTGGCAAGAGCAGAGACTACGTTACAGCCGTCGGCAGCTGCAGTACGCAGCCCGGCTTGATCAGCAGTACTCGTGCGATTACCGTGCATACTCCGGAGGCTGTCGTTGAGAGAGCGCAGCAAGAGAGTGACCTCGGAGTTGTTGGCGAGCGCAGACTTGTAATGATTGGCACGGTCAGAGAGTTCGCGAATTTCCTCGCTTTGGCGCTGGATACGAGCGCGCAACTCTTGATTCTCGCGGCGATACTGCTCCAGCTTCTGCTCGATGCGCTCGAGGTAGGCCTTCTTCTTCAGCCGATTCTCACGAGCCATCTGAGCGTTGCGATTGAGGCAGGGTCGCTTTGAGGGGCCTCGGCCTCGCCGCCGCGGCGGCGGCACAGAGCCAAGATCTGGACTCGTGACCACGGAGCCGGTGACGTCTAGCTGGCCACTGACGGCGAGCTCAGGAGAGCTGGCTGTGTTTATGCTCACGCGCCGAGGCCTGCCAGGCCGGCCAGTGCGAACGCGTTGCTGCTGCTGCTGATGATTATGATGATGATGATGATGATTGTGATCACGATGATATTCCAGTTCTAGATCCATGTCCACTTCGTCGTCCTCGCCATCGCTACTGTAGCTGTCTTCTGCGTATTGAGTCGTGAATTGCTGTTGCCGCTTGGCTGCCATTGCATCTTGAGTTCCGCGTCGCTTCGTGGTGAAAGCTGGTCTTGCAGTCAATTGCAAGTTTATCAAGCCGAAGCGTGTAGCTTTCTTTCTGGAGTATTCGCTGGAATGCCACTGCTCTTTCTCCCTCTCTCTCTCTCTCTCTCTCTCTCTCTCTCTTTCTCTCTTTTCACGTATGCAAGCAAACTCAGTTTGTTTTGCAGACCAGCACTGTTTTGTATATGTATGTATATATTTATAGAAACTCTATTCGTTGACGGCTGCAGAAAAGAGAAAATCGGGCGAGAACTTGACTGTACGCTGACCACTGTTATACTGACTGAGACTACTGCGAGAAGACTGATCTGACTATATGAGCCAAGAGAACTGTTGTATATAGGAGATATCGACTGTGCGCCGCGTAGTGATGAAAAAACGAACGTACGTACCGCTCGATTGTAATATAGGTAAATGCAAACTAAACCATGGTGTACTTTTTTACAGTCAAGTAGTGTGACGTCACAGTATCATATAGATGTTATAAGAAACGCTAGACGTCAAGCTATAATCCAACGGGTGAGAGTGAGACCATGGTTCTGGTATCGCGTGGTCGCCGAGAGAGAATAATATCACGCACTGCCAAGGTAACCAAAGAAGAGTAGAAAATGCGCGTGTGCGTTTGGTCGGTATACTTATAATTCGAAAATATTCTTAGTTGCCAAAGTAAAAACAAATTTGACTCAAACAACACGTAGTATTACTGGTGTGTAATGTTTTTAATTAAAACATTGGTAATTACAAAATGCTACCGAACGAGCACGCGCGCTTCTACAAAGCGCAGTTAGTATATATAGGTGCATACCATGTATCTTCTATATCTATATGCAAGCCAAGTGACGTCCAATGCGCCGAACACGACGAATGTGTTCTCGAACCTTCGAGAAAGTTTGAGCAGCTTCGAGAGCTAGAGAGAGAGAGAGAGAGAGAGAGAGAGATTGAACGCTTGTTGTATCATGCGCGCATTTACCATGCCAACAGCAGCAATCTCTGCGCGCGGATTGTTTATTCCTCTTGCATTTTCGCGAATCTCGTAGAATTGACTAGAAGCTTCTAAGCTATCTTGGAGCAATGATTCGACGTAAGTATGGGTATGACGTATAAATCAAAGCCTCGAGCGAGGAGAACACTGCTAAATAACACAACTCGAAACTCTCAAATAAAAACGTTTTTTGCGTCTATATTACTCCATCAAATGTAGATGCTGCCATTAATAAATACCTACCATCAGTATAGATTGTTAATTTGTTTTTTTTTTCTTTTTCAAGTTCCAATAATTATTATTATCCTTAGTCTTCGTTTTAGTGCGAGTTACGTGCGATTCATCGTTCGCGCGTGCGAGGCCGCCGGAGGCGTCGGTATAAATCGCCCTTTTTCTTATGCTTTTTTATATTTATAATAAGTAGTGCAAGCTCGCTATCTATTAAGAAATACACCATAGAAACCTCCTGGAGTTTATTTGCTAACTCTAGGGCTGTCTATTAAGTATATAGATTCGCTAACACCGTTTATATCACCACGTACTTAAATGTTATTTTTATTGTGTAGTTACATAACATTTCCAGCTTATTGCGGCTTTATATCCATTGGTATACACGTTGGAACTTTCCTACTTTCCAAACTTTGTGCGATGGAAAATTTGATCCAATATAAACATGCAATACAACACTAGTGTGCGCGCGCGCGTGTGTGTATGGTGTTTGGGCTGAAAAATATATAAAATAGTGCAGTATGAGCAATTACACAAAAAAGGGGTAGTTATGTGGTTCAAAAAATACATTTTTTTAATTTCAAGGTACATACACGCGCGCTCTTGATCGAAGGCTCATTTTTTTCGTTAGGCCACGTAATTAAGAAAAAATATCGGTCCCACGTGAAATATTCGATATGACACATTTTTTCAGGTGCATTTCTGTGAATGTTTAATTAATTTTAATTAACTAGAACAATAATATATTTTCATAAGATAATAAAATAATAATAGTAATTAAGAAGAATATCGAGGATATAAAAGGATAATAATGATAACATTAATAATATAATAATAATAATAATAATAATAATAATAATAATAATAATAATAATAATTATAATATTAATCAATAATTAATAATAATAATAATAATAATAATGTCATTCGGTCAACTTATTTTTATTTAATTCCACATATTGTTTAAAGTAATAACCAAGACATTTTACTCAGCTTTTCTGCAGAGCTGTGTAAACTTAAACTTTAAACGTATATACAGTCCATTCGCATAAACGTACGCTCACGCAGTCTCAGCTGTTATTATACGCGAAACGGAAAGACAAAGTGACGATGGAACGGGTGTGGGTTACGCGCATAAAACAGCTCTTTTCTCTCTCTCTTCCTTTTCCTAATACACCTCACAACTTATTTATTATTTTCTTTTTTTCGAAAATTGCGAATTTGGCATTTTATTGCTACTACTCAGATCCTTGCTCATCCGCATTGTTTGCAACTTTTTTAGTTTTAATTATTTATTTTTATTTATTTATTTATATTTATTATCAACATATTACCTCCACACTTCAATAATTCACGATATTTAAACAGAACCTCATGGCTTTCCGATCGAGGCGACTTATTCAAATTTGCATGCAACTTGTGCAAATAATTTGTTGTCTTGTACACTCTTTTTGTATTATACATTTATCATACCGTTTCTTTTCGCTTATTCATCCTTCGCGCTTTTATCGTTTGTAAGTAAGTACTCATAACTCATAATGCGCCGTTAAGATAATGTGACATGTGTGTGTGTGTGTGTGTGTGTGTGTGTGTGTGTGTGTGTGTGTGTGTGTGTGTGTGTGTGTGTGTGTGTGTGTGTGTGTGTGTGTCTCGCGCGAGAGAGAGCACAAAGCACAGTTTTTGTGGGGAGTATGAACTTGGCTGGCGCGCTCAGTTTAAAAATATTGTTTTGCTGTTTGATATTTTGATACTATTATATGTTAATAAAAATCAGTTGATTTCTTTTTTTTTCTTTTGCATTTTCTAATCAAGAATTACTGTAATGCTAGATGTATAGCAAAATTTGTTTATAAGCACACAATCGAGTAGACAAAAAATTAATAACTTTACATTTTTGGATGAGTTGTGCTAGCAATATTCGTCAGAGAACGCCGAGTTTGGTTATTGTTTATTTGTGCTTCTGAATTCTGCTATTGTTTGCCTTGATTCTTAAGTTGAGCAAGTGTTCGTTATACCTATCGCGAGTTGTGCTTTTTTTCATCCAAGGCGTCTTGATATACACAATTCAGTTATAAATTTTTTGTTCATTTTTTCCCTTATCTACCTATCATTATCGTTATTATTATCATTATTATTATTATTATTATTATTATTATTAGTATTATTATTTTTATTATTTATTATAATTGTTATAATAATTTTTATAACTATGTATTGCAATTTTTTGTATCTTGATGAGCAATTTCACGTTCATGTTTAATATAAAATTAATATTTATAATAGATAATCAAGACAGTGGAAAATTTCTTAAGAATAATAATTAGTAATTAATATAAACGATGACGATAATCACAAGCATAATCAAGTTGAATTGCAATGTAATTATGTATATACATTAGTTTGTTTGCAAGTATCTGTGTGCATTTGCATGTGTTCGTATCAGCCCGAGCGAAAACCCTTCGCTACAGTTGTAAACATGTTCATCCTTCTGATTCAGCAGTCAATGGAATGATTAGTGTTGCAGGGCAATATCAGCATCAGCACTTGACATCATTTGTAACTCGGTAATTTAACGAGATTGAAGTTTAATGTTTATGTTACGTTTATTTTATTACTCTTCATTACTCTTATATTTTACAGAAATTTTCTTAATGATTATAACTTATTAATACCTGATATAAATTATTTTATTTAATATTTGTTATAAAACAACTGTTAATATAACATGATGTTCAATCATTAAATTCGATTAATATTAACATTTTTATAATTATTAAGTCAAAATAAAAATTAAAATTTCTTCGTTTAAAATTGTCAAAATAAAATCAGACTCGTACAGGAAATTCGCTCGTTCGAATTTCTCTTCATATCAAATTAACACTAATACATAATAATAATTTTGCATTTCTCTTTTCTATACAATTGCACAGATATTTACATAAACAATGACTTTTCTACATCGTACGGTGCCTTTTGAGCGCATTTGAACTGACTAAGTTCCTCTGTTTGGCACATTTTTATGTATGTATATATATATTCTATTCTCATTTCGTATTTCTTAATTCACAGTCGTTTTTCTGGATTATACACGACGGTATATTTTTATTGGCACGAGTCTTGCAATTCAAAATTTTTTTATTTTTTCTGATATCTGCGGTTCATCTCGAGTCTGCTGTTTAACCTACTTTCAGGACTACCAAGCTATGGTCGTAGATTTTCTCGTCTCCTTTACACAATTATGTATATCTAAGTTTGTGTAAAAATTCGGTTGCAAAAATCGATACTTTCTGTGTCGTGTAATCGACCGATCGGGTTCCACATTGCAAATATAAGCATAGAGGCGCTGTTATAAATTATTAGCTCCGCTCCAAGAGCCAGATAATGTAGCTCGGCAGTACTTGATCTTTTGATTAACGCCTTTAACTTGAGAAAAAAAATAATTCCAGTACTCAACTATTTCTTCACTTTTGTCTCGACGACTCGAAGTGCTTACAGTAGGGAGCCCGATCTTTTTATGAAATATAAAATTTCCATAGGTATTATAACCGAAACCACAGCCCATAGTGCCCATATTCGAACAAGCGTGTTTTTTATTTCCCAGTTGCTTGCTTACCCAGAGAGTATGAACTAAGAAAGATTACAACAACCCTTAAAAACGATGGACGTGAATGGACGTATTTGCCGGTGATAATTAACAGTGATGAGTTTTATTTTCTTCGCACCGCTCGAAGAAAAGAGTAATACATGTGATGCTTGTAAGTACGACGCTTTGGGCTATCTCAGTTTGTATAATTGTCATTCGTTATTCTGTCATTTTTCCTTGATATATACCATTAATCAATATAGTTTTGAGCGCAAGCCTTGAGCTATGACTATTTGTGTCAATGGGCCTACTAAAATTTTTTTTATCATTTTGTCATTTTCTTCATCTCATTCCAAACACGAGTTGCTTAATTTATTTTGCATTCTAAACAATCACAAGTTAGCCTACTTCAACAGTAAATTTATATTAATTTTTGCATTTATTCTCAACGATGATATTTTAAAATAAATTTATGAGTCACACTATAAAATTAATAAAAATCTTACTTTTTGTAAATATATAACTGTTGATTGTATGAAAGCAAGTTATATAAAAACTAACTTGCAACTCATAACCATTATTGACATTGTATTATTTGTTATTTATACATCATTTTCAACTTATATCTTTGTTTTATATTTTCAAATCATGTAACATTCGTTATTTCTTTAAGTTTGTTGTTTGATAGCTATAAACTTTAACAGTGACATTATACATTTTATCTTGAATATTTCAAAAGTGCTATATATTGACAATAAAAACTTTTAATGTAAAATATTATAAGTGTCATTGATTTCCATCTTTTTGTCCTATAGTTGTAATTGAATTGAAATGATTTTTTAATGTATTTTTTATTATTGTTAGTCACACTGAAAAAAAATATTTGAAAGAAATTTTACAATATTTATTCACAATATTCTTATAACATTCATATAAAATGTATTCAACTAAAATACAAATGCAGTGTATTTATATACGTTTAAAAATTGTTGATAATTTAATCATTGCAAAAGCTAAAACCTATTTTCATCAATTAAACTTTTCTAAAAAAACATTTGCACAATTTCTGTATATATAACCATATACAGTTCTTTCGATTTTTTTTTTCATAATCGTATATTTTCAAGAAGCGTCTCGTGACTATGGGCTCACGTTTCTTTCTTTTGCACTAAAAAGTCTTGGCTTGAAGAAATACAAAAAGAATTTACACCGATAACGCGTTAACATGATATTACCGCAATGCATTCGCTGCATTGAATTTATTGTAACCTTTATATATTTATTTTTTTACATGGTACACGTTTATATTTGCAACCTGCTCATTTCGCGGTTAATTTTTTCTCCTTAACTTCTAATCCTCTTCGGAGCCTATATTGCAGGCATATAATATATTTGCTCAGAACGAATCAAGTACACTCGCGTGATTTTAATGATTTTCCCGCTAAAATCATAATACAGACCAACTTTCCCCGAGCCGATACCTCGGCTAATCGCATAATAATGAGAATAATTATTACAAAAATAATAATGACAATAATAATGATAATAATGATAATAATAATAATAATAATAATAATAATAATAATAATAATAATAATAATAATAATAATAATAATAATAATAATAATAATTAGGCGTGGAATCGAAAAGTAAAAATCAATATAATCCCGAAGTACGCGTGTTGAGCAGCAACCTTCAACAAGTCCTTTTAGAAAAAAAGGGGGAAATATATATATAGCGCACTAATAAGGAGGTGAATAAACCCACTCGGCAAGTAGTAGCAGATTAATAACAGATCAGCGCAGCGTCGGAGCTACACGTGGTGCTACTACAGCTACTACGTAAGCTATCGGGCCGATAGCTATACGCAAGAGCCGGTAAGAAATTCCGGGGTTATAATAAGCCGGTCAATAATAAGTTCGGGCTGGTGCTATTGGAGCCAGGATGCGGGCACCCACTGTGGCTCGCGTTCGAGCGAGTTAATCTCGGTATGGAGCTGATTGTAAGCGCGGTCGGTGTCATTGTTGATGATTATCATATCGAAGAGATGGCCGTACTTGTCCTCCATTTCGCGCGCCTTCTCGATTATGTCCTTGAGCTCCTCCTCCTTGTAAGGCTCGTTATTTTTGATGCGCTTCTGCTTGAGCTTCTCGAGGCTCGGGGGTGCCACAAAGACCACATATGGCTTCAAGTCGGAGTTGCGCAGGATCTTGAGTGACTGTGGATGCAGGTTTAGAACGCATATCTTGCCAGAGCTCACGACGCTACGTATCGCCTCGACGGAGGTTCCGTAATATGCCTTTTCGTACTCGCCGTGCTCCACGAACTTGCGACAAAGTATGTCAGACTCGAACTGCTGGCGTGAAATAAAGTGATAGTCCTGCCCGTCAACCTCTGTGTCCTTCCGTGGTCTGCTCGTGTCTAAAGTGAAACAGATTTCGAGATGTTAATTACAAGCCTACGAAGCCTACGAGTGTATCAACAATGAAGATAGATAAATAGTTAGATAGATAGATAGATAGATGGATGGATGGATGGATGGATGGATAATTGGATAGGTGGGAGGATGGATGGATATATGGATGGATGGGTGGATAGATATCAATAGATTATTTATTCAAGCCCAAGGGAAAAATTTATCTGATCTTAAAAAGATGTAAAATAAGTTAAAAACTTGATAAATTTAATGCAGAAAATGTAAGTCAATAGATAAATAAATAATCATGCTGTATACACTATTAATTAGCTGCCAATTTTAAACTATGCGAAGTTTAATCATGTATATTATATTTAATGTATAGTATGTTCAATATACCCCAAAGTATTCTTTTGACTCAAATTAATGCTATTCACCGTTAAAAATGGCATTAATTTTAATGTACAATGCATGAAAAAAAAACAAAGTTATCAACATTATCAAACATAGGGTAACATTAACAACATCGGAGATCAATCTCTAGCAAATAATCTTAAACTATTATTATAAAAACAAATAAAGATAAAAAAGACAAAATAATCATATTGATGTAATTATAATTCGAGAAAGAGAGAGAGAGAGAGAGAGAGAGAGAGAGAGAGAGAGAGAGAGAGAGAGAGAGAGAGAGAGAGAGAGAGAGAGAGAGAGAGAGAGTGTGTGTGTGTGTGTGTGTGTGTGTGTGGTGTACACATGTTCACTCACGAGGAATAGCAGCGGCGAACTTTTCACTGTCTTGCATGAGTCGTTGCCTTAGCTCATGCCTACCGATGTTAGGAGGACCAATCAATACAATGGGCCTTTTATGATTTGCTCTTGGGTAGTATAAGGCCACTTCTTCGTACGTTAATATTTCGTCGCTGTCGTCTATAATGGAAGTGCGTGTTATAATGATATAATAAAAAATGAAAATTGAGAATGGATGTTAGTGGATCAACGTTGTTTTAACATTACCGTCTACAAAGGTGGTCGAATAAAGCGGATAACCGTCGTCATTGAAATTGCCAAATTTACTTCTTTTCTTTTTCTTTGGATTTTTTCTGGCACATAGTAAAGTGCTAGATTTTTTCGATCCTCGCACCGTCGATTTATCACCAGCTATTGTCTGCTTCATTGTCTCACGCCTGAATGGCACAAACAAAATCAGCCGTTAAGAATAATAATTTTCTCATTAAGGATAATATTTCTAAAGCTTCGCATTCTTTGCTGAGCCGATGCATACAACATATTTTCTTTATAAAATCCATTATTTTTTTTTTTTTTCATTTATAGGTAAGTACCGTAAAATGGGGCTATTTTGAACACTTTTTGACCTTCTTTATTTTATTGTAAAAAGTATGTAAAAACGTAAAAAATTCACCATACAATTAATATGTCTTTTGATATTGTTTCATTTATAACTTTGTTTTTTTTTTTTAAAACAGATAGAAAAATGATTTAAATTAGAAAGTAAAGCTGATTACTAGCACTTTAATCTCAAATTTAAATCGTTTTTCTATATATTTTAGAAAAAAAAAATTATAGGTGAAAAAATGTGTTCAAAGTAGCTCCATTTAGAAAAACGTTAATAACAAGCTTGCTTTTGAAGTTAAAAATTCGCGGTTCATTGCATTCAGTTCTTGAGATCTGTTCACAACGAACTCAATGATAACTTATTTTTTCGCATCAAAATCCTAGTTTTAACAGCAAAGTTATAGCAGCTTAAAATTTAGCCGGATTATTCGTTTCGATTTCCTTTGAGTTCTGAAAATAATCTATTTATGCATAGGTACGTATGCAGGGCAAAGAAGAGGAGTTCATACATACTTACATACATACAGGCATTGCAATAGACGTTCAAAATTGAATGTAATCTAATTAAAAATTAATAAATATAGAATTGCAAACTTACTGCATCTGAAACGCTCTGCTTGGAATCAAGCCGGCAAGCGCTTGGTCCTCCTCACCCTCACGGTAAGCCTGCCACCAGTTGGGATCCTCTTGTGAGATAACGTGCAGGACGTCACCCTTCTGAAAGCCCACGCCCAATTCGCGGCATGGTATGTATGGATCCTCTTCCGGATCGTAGTCGAAGTGTGCCCTCACGTGCCGTACCTGCATGCGACAATTGGACATGATTTTCTTCTGAATTCCTCATAAATTCATGATATGTTTCATTGCTTTTTTGTTTTTATATTGAAATTTTGATAATGAAAAGCAAGGTGCTTATTGTCGTCCGACCTGCTGGGCATCCTCGCGTCTGCTTCGCTGTTGCGTCGTCGGAGCTGGAAGTATGAGGAAGGTGAGGCTGCCCTGCATGCTCGCTAGTATGTCGCAAACGTCGTTGACGCTTTTGCCGCGCATCTCCACGCCATTAACCTCCAGCACCTCGTCGCCTTCGTGTAGCAAGCCCGACTTGTCCGCCGCTCCTCCCCGTACCACACGACCTGTCATTACACACAAGCACGCGCGCACACATCAAGATGCGAGTCAATCACTATCACTAATTTTTATTATTTTTCATTTAGAATTGATTTGCAGAGTTGGTGGTTGAGAAGCTTGAAGAAGCCTCGTGAAAATTACATTTTCAGAGCTTTTATTTTTAAAAAAAGAGAGCGAAAGCATAAGAGAAAGAGAGAATCAAGTCTCTCTCTCTGGGAGCAGTCGCATATTTGAAGGTCAAATTAAATGAAAAACTGGAAGCTTTGTCATTTGGATTGGATTTGAATGCATGCACTATCTATTTGTAAATTGGTAGGTAGGTGTAAGTGCATGGGATTTGGATTAGTTTTTCAACTAGTTGCAGCCTCTACTGACAAACCTCAGATGAGATCTCATCTGAGGTTTATTAGTATTAGAGGCTGGTCTAGTTTGGATAGCAAGAAGCACTGGCTATCAGAAAATTCGTCATTACACATTGCTCGAGCTTATACATTGTTTTTTTGTACTCGATTTTTGTATTTTCAGGCTCGAAGCTTGGATTTTCTCAGCATCAAAATCATCAATAAAATTGAACTTGAATCATATATGAGAAAAACGAACGTAAGAACGCAAAATTGATCGTGCTCAAGATCACGTGCTGGAAATTGTTGAGCGATTCTTTAATTTTGCAGTGCATGCAGATTTTTTTACTTTTCTCTAAAGAAATTGCCACACATACATACATACATACATGTTTTGATTAGACTTATTAGTGATTCGTTCGTTAAACTCGTCAAATTAATCAATACTGATATGATAAATGGGCATTATATAGTTGTCGATTACATTAAACGTAAAGAGAAGTTCGATTAAAAAGTAAACAAGTTTTCTGCATGTCAATCTGGATGACCCAAAGAAGCATTGTGATAATACAAGTAATAAACAAAAACCTTGCTTGAATTGCAGCGCCACATTTTCTAATAAACTCATTATTGGAGTAAGAAATTCAAGTAAAAATAAATGTAAGAAAAGGTAATGGATCTATTTATTTTTAGCTCGTTATATATTATTACTCACTCGAACATTCTCACGTCATGAAAAAATAGATATTTTCGTAATAAGGGCGTGTAAAACACGATGACTTGCTCGAGCTATGTGTACAGGAATATCGCCAGCAAGTAAGAGGTAGGGGGTAAGAGGATGGCAATATCGAACGGACTCACCGATGATAACAGCGTCACCCTCGTTCCTGACAGTCGCGCCGAGCGGCTCGTTCGTCTTCTCGATGCGTATGATTTTGATGTTGTCGGCCAGCCGCGAATCATCGGTTCGCGAGCTGGGCGTGGGACTGCTCGAGGTCCCGGCGGCGGAGGCAGCGACGCCAGGTGAGCCAGGCTTGCGCTGGAGTCCGTCAACGGAGGTGACGGCCGAGTCGTGGGCAAGTAGCAGACCCTCCATTTCGTAGCTGGTTAGCAGGCCGATCAGCTCCTCGGCCGCGGCTATCGTCTCGCCTGCGTTTGTTGCAGCCGCCGCGCCGGCCTGGGTCGTCGTCGTCGTCGCCGTCGTCGTTGCTGATGCTGCTGTTGCCGCCGATTGCGTCCATTGCTCCAGCACGTCCACCACCTGTATGGGCGATCGAAATAATCTCATTGTATTAATAGCTCCAGAAGCACCTGCGCGGATTACGACACGCTAGCTATGTCTAATCTATAAACGACTGCTTTTTCTTGGTCGTCGTCTTTATAATCTTGTGCTTCGCGCTCTTTTCTTGTATTAATGTTTCAGCTCAAGCTACATTTCAAGGGTTTGATGCGTGATTCTCTCATGTTTGAAAGGTTGCTCAACACTTGGAATTTGATGTACCATAGAGGGCCTTGTATTGAATGCATTTATTTTTTTATGCATATTTGTTGTTGTTGTTTTTTTTGTTTTTTAACAGCAAGGTTCGTTTATAAATTACATACTTGCTTTGAGGAATTGTGAGACAAGATTTTTTTATTAATTGAGATGGGGTAGCTGTTTCATCGATCGAATGAATTTTACTTGAATTTGATCTCTTGTGAAAGCAAGCCACTTCTAGCAGCTCTTTGCAAAAATCTTGCATCACGATATCAAAACAATCAACGCGATCAAAATCAAAACGAATAAATCCGGTATAAACCAATGTAGGTTGTAACGGTTGCCGTGACAAGATAAAATTGCGAAAAAGCGAAAAATATATACGGTAGCGCTGAGGATCGAATTCGGACCGCCCGGACGTGAATCTAGTGTCTGACTACAAATAGACCAGTGTAGCGCTGCTACCCATCAATCGCGCGGACCAGCCTCAACTTCTCGTCACGCGCAACTCGTTGCGTATATGATTTGTAAGCCTTGATTCCAACTTATTAAAAGAGAATAAAAAAAGAGCAAAAAAAAAAAAAAAAAAAAACAAGAAGGAAACCAAAGTTATCTAGAAAATAGAAATACGAAGAGGCGTAAATCATGTATAACTCACGTCTCTAGCAAGAGTAGAAGCATCGTCCGTGTGGAGTTTAAGACTCTTGCCGGAGCGTAGTCGCTGCTTGAGTTCGTGATGGGTCGTCAGAGCTGTAGCGAAGCGCTTTTGCATGAGGAGCGTCATAACAGCTTCAAGCTCGCCCTCGACACCTGGGCCTGAAATGCCCAGGCTGCCACTGATGTTGCGCAGCTGCAGCTGCAGCCTCTTGAGCGTAGCCACCACCTCTCCATACGCTAGGTCAAAATACAAATATATTTATATACTTATGTATATGTGTGTGTATGTATGTATGTATGTGTATGGCAATTGAATGCGTGGCTTATCGTTAGTTGTACTTACTGAGCGGTCTGGGTGGCTGCTCTTCGACCTCGGGCACCACGCTCTTAGCCGGGATACTGCTAATGCTACTGCTAGTCACCTCGTCCTGAGCGTAAGCCAGGTTCTCTTGGCCCGCCAAAGATGTGACATAGCTCTCGAGTGCCTGGAGTTTTCGCGACTCCCGCAACGAGTGGTTGAGCTTTGCCTGACGCTCCTCCTCGTCTTTACGCTTCTGCCGCTCCTCCTGCGTATAGCAAATATAACATAGATGATTTTTTGCTAAATGCTTTTCTCGATATAATTCGCGACCCGTGCAATGTGACGTGAATAATAGGCGCTAGTTGTTGTTGTTGTTGTTGTTTTTGCTTGTAAATATGCGAAATACTATTGCTTGTTAATGTGTATACGGAAAGGCAGTTAAAATTTTATCATTATGACGCAAGTTTATTGCATAAGCCTTGTGGTAGTGTCATCATGAATATCAACTTGAATAACGGCGCGCCCAGTGTAAAGGACTTGAAATGTATTAATTATTTAATGATTTACTTATAAGCCGAATGAAAAAATACAATTCAAAATAACAAAGATTTTGAAAAGTAATTCTACAGAGACAAATAGAATTACTTGTACACAGGTAAAGAAAAAAAAAAAAAAAAAAAGAAAAGAAAAGAAAAATCAAAAGAGTGTATCGAAGGCAATTAAGCAGATTATATATTGATTAATAATCAATACAATTTAAACGTATATACATGCATTACGAATTATAATTGTTATTCTTATATATAATATAATGTCGGTAGTAGGACAATATTAATATTTTCATTGTGATTTTCAAGAATTTATATTAAAAAATTGCCTACTAATTGATTTGAATATTGGCACACTTGATAATTAGCGTGTGTACACGCTTTGATGCATTAAAGGGCGTTAATTACAAAAAAAATTTTTGATTTTTTTACTTTCGTTCGCTAGTAACCCATATACATGCATGTCCCTGACGGGCCACGAGGAAACCTTACGCATACACTGCGACCCAAGCTCGTGCGGGCTTCGTTCAGGTATTTCTCGTTCATCGAGCTACTGCTCATCATGGACGAGCACCGGCCCTCTCACAATTTTGAATTATCAGTATAGGTAAAATACCTACTCCCAGCATTATGGAACTCTTTTACATTTGATAATGTGCTCCTGTTCATAAAATTATTTTTAAAAGAAAAATAAATATTTAAAAGTGTAATTATTGTCGATTAATTATTTTAAAAATTGCCGAAATGATTATCCTGATTTGGTAAAAAATAATTGCGAGACCTGTTTTGAGATAACTAACATTTTGCTTTCTTGTCTCGCGAGTCTTCTAGATATTATGATCTCCAAATCAAATAAAAGAAGCGCCAAAACAAGAGAGATTCAAGTTCTCTTGCAAAAGTTCTTAGACTCGAGGCTTAGAGAAAACAAGTAAAAGTATATCGAGACGAAGGAGGGGGGTCCAACCAAGAGCAAGTGACATTACTAACCTGGTACTTGCGTATGGTATGCAACTGCTGCTGGGTCGGTTCGGTCTTGACCGACTCAATGACGACGCTCTCCTCAACATTGTTGTTTTGGGTGGCGAGTCTAAGATTATCCTTGGGTGGCCTAGCCGGAGCCCGTTTCTGATCCCTCGGTGGTATTGCTGGCTTGACTCCGTTCAGTCCGGCCTGAAAAATCAGTTGAGAAACACACGTTTCGAGATTAATTTTCAGCATTATTCAAACAGACCGCAGTGCGCTGCTGCGTGTCTGGACTTGGTTTCTCATCGCACTCCACAAGTCCAGGAGCGTTTCGACACTTGCTTTTTCTTTTTTTTTTTTTTCATATAACATTCCATTTTACAAATTCTTACAATTATGGATCACTGTACTTCAATATTGTGATATTTTGGCTTGAATTGATCATCATTATTATTATTATTATTATTATTATTATTATTATTATTATTATTATTATTATTATTATTATTATTATCATTATCATCATTATTACTATTATCATTGTTACTATCTTTTTTTTGTACATTAGTACCCAATTACAATGCATTTCAACATGACGTTCAGCAAGTAAACACACAAATCCCATTAGATTTGAACGACACAGTAATTATCCAAGCAGGGTATATTTTTTTTATGTAACTGATACAGAAAAAGCTTCGTGCAACCGGAAGAGAAAGAGAGAGAGAGAGAGAGAGAGAGAGATAAAGGATACGAGAGTAGGCAAGTGGTAGACAAGCAGGAAATAAAATAGGCAATTGCCTACTCAAGCTAAGGAAATCACGATATGGGTGTAAAAATGTTCGCATGCGCGTGTGTATGAGTGCAACTCAATTTTTTTTTCTACTATACCGTGCCATTTGACATGCTTAAAAAGAGTCATTGAAGTATCAGAGCCATTTAATTATTCAGCCTCGGTCTTGTGTCTTTTCTTGATATCCTGTGCTATGTATATACTACGTTCGATCGATTATTTCTAAACGTTTTGAACTTTTGGCTCAATTACAACGCTATTCTATAAAGACTTGATTGATTTCTTTACGTGGCTTTTTTCTTCTCGTAGTTACAAACGAATCAATCGATGTTTTACCTTTTTGCCGATTAAACGAAAGAAGTTTCAAAAGTTTCAAAAGGAGCTTCAATGAGCCAATAATAAGACCGGATTCTCATAAAATTACCTTTCCCATTACGTAGTCACTCAGCATCAGCTCGCCTCGACAGTCATCAGTCTCGGCATTCCCAGGCTTTACTTTAGCCTCGTCAGTATTACCTCTGATCTTCGCGTGCTCGCCCACAGCAAAACCGCGTCCGACCGCGTCCGCCGGTTTCTCAAATTTCACGTCGTCGCCCTGCAGCAGTTGCAGTAACATCCGCTGGTCCGTCTCAACGAGATGAGCCGGATTCGCCGGAGTCGCTAGCTGGGTATCGGACAGCCAGTGCTGAATCACCCGCGGATTAATCGGCCAGCATCCATGAAGCTCGCTGCTGCTACTGCTGCTCGTAGTGGTAAGATCGTGCTCGCTCCGCGACATCGAGTCATTCCGATTAGCCTCGCGCGAGGCGCGTCGCTCCAGTGAGAGCTTGGCGTTATTTTCATTCTGCGTATTGGGCGAGTCCTCGATGAGTATCGCTTGATGATGATGATGATGGCCATTTTTGTTAACCTGCAGCTGCCTTTGAGGCGTAGTGGCGCCTTCAATTGATTCGATCTCTCGCAGAGAGTTGCGAGAATTTTGATTGAGCTCCTGGATGCAATTTCGATTATCGTCCTCGATAGCTACACGCGCTTCCGGTTTACGTAGTTCCACGTCTTCGTATATGTCAAGGTCGAGATTAGTGTCAGTCTCGTCATACCCGTCCTCCGTAGTCTTGGTATCAACTTGGAAAGTTGTAAGCTTGTGAAGATTAGGACGAATCAAGTTCAGCTCTTCGAGCTTGAAAAGCGCATTAGTGTGAGGCATAGACAATTCATAGCCTTGCATTCTATCCTCTTCTTGATCGCCATCTTCATCGACGTCGTCGTCAGCATCATCGTCATTATCATCACGATTGTTTTCGTCACCGTTGTCGATGAGGTTATCTCGAGACTTGTGAACTGCGACGGAGGGTGAAAAACCAGACGAGGAAGAAATACTGCTATCCAACATTTTCACACTTTCGGACTGCGGGAGTGTGCGTATAATTGATGTATTGGTGCTAGTGGTGGTTGTGGTAGTGGTGCTAGTGGTGGTTGTGGTGATGGTGCAAGAAGTATTAGAGGCAGCGATAACTAAGGTAGTCGTGTCAGCAGCAATTATAAAGCGTTCGGGTGGGTGGTGCATTGGATCATTAGCATAGGCAGTGCGTGAAGAAGAAGAAGCGGAAGTAGAGCAAGATGAAGATGAAGCAGAGGAGAAAGCGGTAAGTGAGTAGCGCTGGTGCTCGAGTAGCTTGAGCGACTGCAGTCCCTCGACCAGGAGGCTCCGGATTCTTGACCTCGACCTTACCTTCTTGTCGGTCGTGGCGGTGGTGGCTGCTACAGCAGCAGTAGCAGCAGCAGCAGCAGCAGCACCGGCACCAGCATCGTGTCTGTTGCACTCCACCATAAGCGGATCAAAATCGGACCTTAGGCTTGTTACGGAAGTTGATGCAAGCTCGGTGCTGCTGCTGGTCTTCTTCGACCACTTAAGCGGCTCTTCGACGGCAACGTTGCCGCTGTTGCTGCTACTACTACTACTACTACCATTACTACCATTGCTGCTACTACTATTACTATTACATTTACTAGTACTACTGCAGTGATTGCTGAGCGTGGCTGGGACGGAGCTAGTAATAGCAGCAGTAACGGCAGCAGCGGCGCGTTTCGATTCAAGAGCGTTGGAATGCGAGGGTGTCTTGCCTGGGGGCGGGTAGACTGGGTGTAGCTTTGCACGGGGCACGAAGTCCGGAGGACAGTCGACCGCGACTTCGCGATAAGGCTTGTCGCAGCTGCCGAGAACGAGGAAAGACGCGTAATCGATCTGATCGAAGTCGCCGGCCGAGGCGTCACTGCGTAGGGTAGAGTAGCCACTGGACGAGTGCTTGTGCCGCTGCTTGAGGCGGGAGCTGTGGGGTAGCGAGGTGGTCGATTGCTTTTTCATCATACCCAGAAGCTCATCCGTCGAGCCGATCCGCAGCAGCTCTTCTCCTTCCGAGCCGCGACTCGCGCGTCCAGCCAGCTGTTGCTTTTTCTTTCTGCGACTTGATGCAGACCATGAAGATGACGATGCTCCGGCCGATTTCTGCTCCCCATTAGCCATGACCAACTGTTGATCGAATTTATCTGTATTGCTACTGTCGTTGTCGTTCTCGTTGTTCTCGTTGTTGTTGCTGTTTTTATTTTTATTTCTGGTAATGGTTTTGCGTTTGCAGCTAATGTTGTTGTTCACGCAACTAGCGTTACTCGCGTTATTTATCTGCTTGTTAACTTTATTCATCATCTCGTGCTCGTCAATCAGCTGTGTAAGATCACTTAGCTGCTCGGGTTTGATCAAGATATTCTGTATATCGCTCAAGTCTGCAAGGCCGTAAGCCGGATTGTCAAATGAAGTTGTAATGTTTCTTCTGCTGCTGCTGCTGTTGTTGTTATTGTTGTTGTTGTTGTTGTTGTTGTTACTTGGCGAGTATCGTGGGCAAGCGGGAGGAAGTGGCGCGGTAAAGGGTTGAGCTTTCGTCAAGTTCGCTGCTGCGCAGTACGAGGCTGCTGTCCAGTGGCACGGTACTGTCGGACCTGCCGGAAGAGCTGCGCGGGCTTGTCGAGTCGTCGCTACAGGTCTTGAGCATCGTGGGGTAGTCTTCCTTGGCAAATGGATAATCCTCGTCAGCGTCGACACTTGTCTCCTTGTGCCCGACCAGATCCGCCGCCGCCTTTTCCTCCTCCTCCTCCTCGTCGACGTTCGCCTCTTCCTCCTCTACCTCGTCGTCAGAGACTTGAAAAGGATCCTTGAGGATGTCGGGCTTGCTGCCGGAAGCCGATTGTTCGAGCCGTGCTACGTCTTCAATGATGAGCGATCCGACCTCAACATCGATCACGTCCAAGTCCAGCGCGTCGAAGGATGGCAGCGGGGGTGGTAGTGGTGCTGATTGCGGGGCACCCTCAATGCGCAGCTCAATTTTGCGTGCGACCACTGGAGAGATGCTTCCGACGCGTTGGGGGTCACCGAACTGGCGATTCGGACTGCAGGGGATGCTGCTGCTGCTGCAGTTGGGGGTGCGGCGGGGGTGCGACTGGGGCTCGGCCTGCTGGACCGACGGGGGGTAGGGCCGGGGTGCCGAGGGCGGTAGAACCGGTGGCTTGGCGGGGCAGGGGGTGGTACGGCGCGGCTTGCAGACGGCAGTGGTAGCGGCGCTGCTGGCGGTGACGACGACGGTTCCCGAAACAGCTTTCGGCATTACCTTGTTGGGATAGGCCTGCTGGAGCAGGGTGTCAGGCACGTCGACCGGAAGCTCCCGATGGTGGCTCAGGGAGCCTGGAGCCCACATTTCATCGGGGCCCACAGACTCCTTGGCTACGTTGTTCGACTCCTGCTGATACTGCTGGTGCTGTTGGTGCTGCTGATGTTGAGGGATGCCAGGCACGCCACTGTTGCTCCGGCTGCGCGACCTGTAATTCCAAACAACACAATGCTTAGTTAGAACTATCTGTGTATTCTTTATTATTGATTATTATTGATTATTATTGATTATTATTCATTATTATTAATTATCATTATTATTACTATTGAAGTTTACTGCTAGTCTACGTGACTTGTACTTCAAGCGAAAAATAGTTTGTTCTTTAAAAAATAATTAATGCAACGCACTTGTTTAACAAACTGAAAAGATAATTTAAAACCAAAGTTACTGAGGGACCAAGTGGGAAATAAACACAGGAATATTTTAGTCAATTGATAAAACGTGTGTTAGACTATTTTTTCTTTGAGTATATACTACAGGTTGTAAAGAATCCAAAAACCTTGGATCAAGAGTGCAATTGAAGGTTTTTTTTATTTTTTTCTGTAAGCATTTAACGGCAGATTATACGTGGCCCTGCTCGTATGTGACATTTACTAGTACTACTATTTCTTTTCCTACTACTACAACTACAGACTACTACGGCCAAATGTGCGGGCGGCGTTCTTTTACTCCGGAACACACACACACACACACCACCATAGACTCGCGCGAACGATGTTTGCGTGGAAGAGCACGACAACAGCCAATTTTACCAATCGCATCGCGTAAGAAAAATTAATCACTTTTCCGTAGTAGGAGCCAGAAAAATATTCGTGCGGATAAGCTTACTGAGCTAGACTAGGTATAGCTGTATTGTGTGCGATATCGGAAGTATGCTGCTGCTCACAAGATTGAATCCGATCACGCTACTTACTCTCGAACTCATCGCTTGCAAGTTTACGTAGTACAGCCAATAACGATTAGCGCGAGAGCAAAGAAAAGTTTACTGTAGCAGTAGCAGCATCGTCATAATGAGCATCAGCAGAGCTAAGAGAAAACCAAAGAGCTTTCACCCAATACCCTGTACTGCAAGGCTGCCTCTTGTTGTTGTTGTTGCTGCTATTCTCCGGAAGCAAATGCGAGTGCAGCGCGTGGTGGCCATCACGCGATTGTATTCTATTCGATTATGCTATAGCCGATAGCGGACACCACAAGAACAGTTTTGCACAAAACGCAGGCTACGTATATATATATGCTTGTGGACTGTACAATACGTAGGTAGGTATTGTGTGTGTGTGCTCGAGTATATGTTGGTCGTCATCATGTCATCAATGAAAGGAGCGCGCGCTCTCGCGCCATAATATGAAACCCGGCCCAGTATCGTACCTATTCACCCGAAACAAAGCTGAATCGTAATATGCGCGGGAGGAGAGAAATTCGCGGTAGAATACTCGTACATACATACATACATACATACATACATACATACATACATACATACATGCCAGACGAACCCATAAAAGCACATGATACAAAGCCCTGTATGAAAGCGAAAGTTTCATGCGCGCGCAGAAAACCTTTGGTTAAACTCGCTTGATATTTACGGCGATATAGCTATAGGTATAGGTGTATCATATACTGCATACTCCATTTACATAATATACGTGTGACCATGTGCGTGTGTGAATATTTGTGCTTGTGTATATATGAGTAAATACACAAAAACGGACTGAGTTATAACACGTGATTCAAAAAATAATAAATTTTTGCAATTTTGAAATAAGCTCCTGATTGACTTGAATAAAATTCTCGAGCACCTCGACAATATTGTGACTGCATAATCATCTCGGTTTTGTTTAAATTTTGTCACATATTTGAAAAGCAAGATTATGTTGGTAATAATATAATAGAGTTATCGACTATTCCACACACACCCTCTACTCCTAATTTAATAATTTTTATTACATTTTACTTGTATTGATTTCAGGCTTATATTTTCTAATAATACGATTAAGATAACCTTCACGTCCCTAGAACTATATAATAGAATTTATTCAAAATGATTCATGTCACGTTCATAATTAATATGTAAAATTATTTAACGCTCAATCTTCAAGGTGTTGTATTTTCGAATCACAGCATAGATAGTTTTGGCTTCGTTGATGTCAAAACATAATTTACTCGATAAATATTTTTCCGAAAACAAAACTTGCACAAAAAAAAGTATTAATTAATTTTAATAAGCTGAAGAGTAAAATTATAATAAATTTTAACATTAAACTGCATAAAAACATTTGAATAAAATCATAAAAAATTTGAAGAACGATAACAAACAAAAATTTTTAGGTCAATTTTTTATTTATTTTCAAGGCGTTAAAAAATTTGCACAAATTATTTTTCTAATTCTCTATCATGTGTTTAACACAACGAAAATATATCCAGGAAAATTTTTGAGTTTTCTTCCTCTCTGCAAAAAATCACTCCAATGATGAAATTAAGTATAGCCTAGGGTTGATGAAAGCAAAGGGCAACTTAAGTCATACAATTTATTCATGATCAAACCAAAGTTGTTATTTAATGGCGCGAAATTGAATTCTGCAAAATGGCACATATTGTCCTTTACATTTCCACATTATTCCATTCCTTCTTAATTTTTCTTTAATCGATCTTTAAACTTCACATATAACTACTTAAAAATATGTAAGAGTTTGAATTCAATTAAAAAATATGCATTCTACCTACGACTATTTTATTTCAAGCAAGTAAGATCTACTTGGTAATGAAAATAATACAATCTTGGCTATCAATCAATGAAAAAAAAAAAAAAAAATCACGACAAGTAGCATATTCTGGAGTATATATTAATAACTAGTAAAGACAAGCATTGTATAGTACGGCTACGTGTAATAAGTATACTTATGCATGTGACGAAGAAGCTTCCGTGTAATCTATATAATTTCAATCAAATAACTAACCTAATTTTGATTGCATTTCGCCGCTTCAATTCTCTCACCCTTGGCGGCGGCGGTCTGCCGACCTTTGGCAATTTCTCAAGAAACTCGCTGCGCAGTTCAATGTAATATATATGAATTTTTTTTTGTATAAGTTATATCAAATTATTGTAATCTTTCAAATATTTTGCGTTCACAAATTTTCCGTCTTCCAAACATCCATTCCACATATACATATCAAGTCTCACGAAAAAGAATCTATCGATTTTTCAATAAGCGAAAAAAAAAAAAATTAAAAAATATGTTTACGAATCTAGCTAAAGTCATTGGTACAATCTTAAATAAAAAAAATAGTTGAAGCACAGGCTAGGATAGTAAATTAACATCAGTGTTGAGTATCCAACTCGTTAAAATCACAAGGTCTTGCTCTTTTCTTGATGACACATCGATATCAAACGCGCATGTATAAATCCAGACGCGTGAGCGCACGCAAGTACATTCTTCTCTCTCTCTCTCTTTCTATTTAATCTCCTTGTAAGAGAACGTCTTATCCGCGGTTTTCAAGGGATTCGGCAGCAACATTGGATGTCTACCCATGAGTAGGAAGATCGAAATAACGTTTCCGGCTATTAAGTACATTTATAGCCGCGATATATATCTTTATGTATAGTGTGAAAAAAAGTGTCTTCGATAATTGTGCTACAAAAATCACAAATCTGAATATTTTGACTTAAAAAAATTTGAGGGGCTTCTTGACATCTGAAATTAAGAGTCTACATTATTTTCAGATCATTAATTTTATTAAGAGAGAAGAAAATTGCTAAGAAAAAATCGCGTAGTTAGACCCTGGTCTCCCTTATATATAATAATAATAATAAGCGAGATGACGCGCCGGTAAGTCGCGTGCGTGAGATTCTCTCGCGCTGACTCGTTTCTCTCCTGCTTTCCTCCAACTTTTTCCTTCTCTTTTTCTACGACACACGGGCATACCTGTGCGGGTGAGCGATGCGACTCATCTCCTCCTTCTCCTCATCTTCGGTACAAATAAACAAACACACACAGACATAGACACACATACACACACACACACACACACACACACACACACGACTTTGGAAACCGTGTACTTGCGGAGCTAGGTCTCCTCGCTCGGATAAACACAGCTACGCGAGCACCGCGATGTCCGCTATACAACACAAGCGAAGAACGATATTGCGCGAAGTATAAGTTCCTGTATGAGCTTATTATACTATTTTCTTCTATATTAATTTTTCTTTGAATCTTTTTTTTCTATTTATAAAAAAATCGACATTGTGTTGTGGCGTATCGTAGGTATGATTTATTTTTATAAATTTATTTATTTATTTTTTAAAGGATTTTTGATGCTATACAATATGCTGACGTGTGCCAATCTTACTGCAACCTATTTCCGCCCTTCGTATTCGTTATAAATTTTAATGACATTCATAAGGCCTATTTATTGAAAACTATTTTAATGTGTTATGTAATAGCAAATTTGAAATGCCAAAAGCTGACTCTTCAAATAAAAATATTTTGTTAAAGTCCCATCACAAGCTATATGATATTATAGTGAATTTAACGCTACAATTTTATATACTGAGATTAAAAATAAGTATGAAAAGATTCCACTTATTTTTGCTAGCCTCGAACAAGAAAAAAATTTTCTGAGAAAAAATTAAAAAGAAAAATGAAAATGAAAAGTAAAACAAAATTATTAGTACAATTATAAATAATCAATTGATGATTGCCTTAAATAGTTTCAAAATTCATAATTGTATTGACTATACTTCGAGGCACTTATTTTTTAAACATCATTAAAATTTAATGGCTCTCAAGAGCCACAGTTTTCATTATGATCGAGAAGAAATATAGTATGCATGCACTTGATGTTATTTACAAATCAATGTACAAGTATATATATATTAAGTAAATCAATTTCCAATACTATTTTAGAGAATTTTCACATTGATGAAGTTTGAAAAGGTGAAGGACCGTTACAAGGTGTCATTTGAATGGGTCAACTTCCGGAGTCGTGCATAAAATTATTCCCTTTTCTTATTCACGTGGCATATCACACATATTGTCAGCATTGAGATCAAAATAAAGATTTAGTTGGATATAAAAATTTTTTCTCATAAAATTAAGAAAAGGAAAACAAAAAAGTTCCAACGAAAATTATTAAGAAATACTAAATTTAATAAATATATTTGATTGGAAGAAATTTACCTAAGGTAAATTAAAATTTAAATATTATCAGGTCAGTAATGTAAAACATATGAATCAAAAAAAAAAAAATACATAAGAAAAAAAAGGAAAAATTATATTCGGACATTTTAAACTGACGCCACGAATCAATCTGTGATTGTGAAAAAAAAATTCGTTGACTCATTGTTACGAGAACGCTTACGGCAATATATCTTGAATGCCTTCAAACACACATAGGAATGGCTTTTTGAGTGTAATAAATAAAGTAGTGTCAAGTTCATCCTTTACTTACATAATATTTTTAGCAAGATTTTTAACAAGTCAAAATTCAACAAGACCCTCAAATCTGTTGTTATTCTATTCATTGTTTTGTTCTAATGCAATCATTCATTTTAAGAATAGCAGCTCAAATAAGAATAGGTGATAATCTCAACTTCTTCCACAATATATCGAATTAGAGAATAAACGAGTTTTTGTATAAAGTGAATTGCCTAAGACGAGAGTCAAAAGTTTTTCGAAAAAGTCTAGAAATTTATTCGCAGTCTTGGCGTGTCTTGCGCGCATTTAAATCGAAGAGAAGGAACATGAAGGAAGAGGAAAAGTAGAATGAAAAGACGCGCGCCATACTTTTCGTGCGTTGCTGAATCGCGGGCGGGCCATGGACGTGTGGAGGCGACAAGAAAAAGAAGAAGAAAAAGAAAAAAAAGAAGAAGAAGAAGAAGAAAAAGAAGAGTTGGTTGCCTCGAGTCGCCCTACAGTACATCTCCACACTCCCCTCTTTTTACGACTACGCTTCTGCGAGTGAGCCGTGCGTGAGGATCACAAAGCGGCCGTCCTTAATACCTTAGAGGCAGCAGCCCAGGGCATCCCAATGCAGGAATACATTACTTGGAACCTTGGCGTTCGCCCTTACTCCCTTGCCGGAGTATATGGATAATTTATGGCAAACCAATAGGTGCATTGAAAATAAATATTGGTATATGTGTGTGTGTGTGTGTGTGTGTGTGTGTGTGTGTGTGTGTGTGTGTGTGTGTGTGTGTGTGTGTGTGTGTGTGTGTGTGTGTGTGTGTGTGTCTCTCTAAGTATGTACGCCCAGCAGCTCTTGCATGGTCACATGCACCAAGATGTTTTTCTTTTTAGCACTTGGCTTACGAGTTTGTACGTTTGCACATCCCGCGAGCGAGAAAAAGAGTGAGAGAGAGAGAGAGAGAGAGAAAGAGAGAGAGAGAGAAAGCCTTTGACCGAATAGACACATTGAAAAAGTTGTAAAAAATATGCCTGCCGAGGATTTTAATATTATGATGGCATAATTGCATGACTGTATTTCTTTTCCACTCGTATAGTAACAATAGCATCATCGAAGGCATTTTTTAATGACTAACGCACGTGCGCGTTGTGTCGGTATGCGATTAAAAAATACACATACGCGAATATATAATTTACATGAACCTGTAGATATACAATATGTAGGTACTAGTAAATCGTAGTTGTTGCGAGAACGGAAAAAAATGACAGAGATAAATGTTATTAGTTTACAGACACACCAGAGTTATATCGGAGGAATATTATAATATTTTTATTAAAAGTATTTTCTCTTCAGCTTTCGAGTTATTCCGCGTACACTAGGACGAACACACACACACACACACACACACACACACACACACACACACACACACACACACACACACACACACAAGCGCGCATAAAATTGGCAGTCACTGGTATTGGTACACATATACATATGTATGTATGTATATATATGTACATATTGTGCTTATACTTACTTACAAACAAATATGCATTGCATTAGACAAACCGATCTGCTATGCGCAAGCGCGCCATACGCGCCAGAGCAGCGTTTCAAGGCTGCCATGCCGCGTTGGCTCGCGTAAAAATTAAGATATAAAAAAAAGTGCATATAATATATATATATATATATATATATATATGTATATGAATATAAGGTAACGCAGGAATATAAGAGGGAGTATAGTGGATAAGCATGAATAGGTACACATATATAGCTATATATAGGTAAGCTGAAGCGTACCAGTGGAGTGTCTTGAGAATCCTCATGGCGTGCGTCGATCCTTGCGAATCGCTTGCTTAAATATATAGGATATATCTGTCTCGATATCCTTGAAGCATCCGTTCGCAGTTGCAACAGCAGCAGCAGCAGTCAGCAGTCAGCAGTAGTCAGTTAAGTCCTCGCCCCTCCAGCTATCGGAGGGTAAAAGGGAGCCAGACCAGGAGAAAGAGTGCACACAGGGAGAGCTACAGGTAGGTATATATATATATCTCTCTCTCTCTCTCTCTCTATCTACACACACACACACACACACACATATATATATATATATATATATATATATATATATATATAGAAAGAGAGAAAGAGAAAAGGAAAATCGCAGGAGACAATGAGCGCTGCGAGTAAAATGCCGATCTCTCTTCCTCTCGCGCACTCGCGTTCCAGAAACGGCACAGCACTGTAACGTGTATATAGCTGCGTGTTTACACACGCGTGTGTGCGCGCACGGCACGGGGGCACACCTCAGCACAGGCTAGGGCTCGCGCTCCTCCTCCTCCTCCACCCCCTCCTCCTTCTCCACGACTCTGGCCCCATAGCCCGCCGCCGCACACCTGCACCGAGAGCAAAGAGTTTCCTTCTTCTTGCTCGCCTTCTTATTGGTATATACGTTGCCAGATATGTATAAGGTAGGCTTGCAATACGCGTGCTGCTGCGTATATACACGACGCGAAAGGGCACTTGCTCCTCTGCAACCGACGTATAGTGTCGCACTTATACACGCTCACTCACGATACACGCAAATATTCACAGGTACACTGCACGCGCGTGTCTGCGCGCACGCATTCTATGTATTATTATACATATTCATCATCATTGTTATTATTGATAACTATTGATTATTATCATGGGGGAACGGGTCCCTTCGCACACTCGCTTCGAGTACACTGTATATGCTTTGATCCTCTGCCGACTTTTTCTTTCTTCTTCTTCTTCTTTTGCTTGTTTAGCTATATGTACGTAAGCGTGTTAGAAAGCAAAAATGCGAATGCCCGTAAGTATCACACGCGCGCATGGTCGTCTTAGTCGTCTTAGTCGTCGTCGTCGTCGGCGACGGTATAGGTGTAGGTATATACCGGTCGATCGGATTCCGTCGCTGCAATGTAGGCCCCGTTAGCTGTATTCTTAATTGCACCCACTCTTCTCTCTTTCTCTCCAATAGCCGCTTCAGCACACCTCGTGGACTTTGCTAGGTACGCGTACACACCTCTACGTGTAAGTATACGCATCGCACGGGGAGCGTATAGGTATATTATTTATGGGCGTAGAGAAAAAATAAAAAGAATGGATATCGAGAGAGGGAGAGGGGGGGGCCGAGGGAGCGCACCGTAGTTGATCGGAGAACGACGATTAGCGACCGGCGAACAGCGTCGCTCAGGCAGGACTGAGTTTGTTGGCTTCACTCCCTGTCTCTCCGTTGCCTCTCTCTCTCTCTCTCTCTCGCGGTCGTTGTCGGAAACCGGTGCTGCTGCTGCTGCTGCTACCACCACCGTCGCCTGCACTGCCATTCTATACTGCTGCACCTTACTACACCCGCCCCCTCTTCTTTTCTCTCCCCCCGCCGCTACATAACTCTCTACGCTTACTCATTCGCTTCTTATATATTTTTTTCCCCTCTCTCTCTCTCTCTCTCTCTTTCTCCCTCTTGCCCCTCTTGCTCCCTCTCTCTCTCTCTCTCTCTCTCTCTGCACTCTGTCTCCTGGCCATTCTTCTCTCCTTATTCTTCCACTTCTTCTTCCTTATTATATGATTTCATTCTTTTCTCAGTTTTCATTTTCTATGTCTCGTTTACTGCTGCAACGCAAAGGTTCGACTAGCTACCTACTTTAAACGTCGGTTGCTTCGTGTTGCTCGAGAGCCTTACAGGTTTAGTACCTCAAAAATTCCTTGGAGTCATTTCATTTTTATTCATCTCTCTCTCTCTCTCTCTCTCTCTCTTGATTTTATCACTTATCGCTCTTGCCTCTGCTCATTCAAGATGAGCAGGTTCTACAATTCAACTGTAAAGAAGCTCAAACTGATCTGTGCGAGGAACTAGTTTTTTATTTTTATTTTTCTTTTCTTTGTTTTTTTCAATATACTATTTATAAATTATTGCTTTATAACTATACTTTCACTGTTTCTATTTTGTACAAACGATTTCTTATTTTCAAATATGGTAAATAAGAAAATTGAAAATCGCAAAAGTCTATAGACTTTTTATTATTATTATTATTTTTTTTTTTTTTTACGAGACAAGGTATGCGAATTTGAATCGACTCTGCGTCGTCAACTAAAAGCAAAACTTTTGTTCATCATCCGATTCGAGTAAACCTAATAAGATACGACTCTTACTCATCGTTGCATATCTCATATTGAATATATAAGATATTAGTGGGAGAGTATAGGTACATACCTATACTTGGATAGATAGCGTTGCCGATCTCTGTCCGAGTCCTCTCAAGCGGTGGCAACGCAAGATAAGCGCATACATTGCTTTAGCGCAAGTTTCGCAAGCTGTAGCAGGCATACATGTATACACACACACACACACACAGAGGCATATGTACAGTAAGTCAATTTTCGAAAATTAAAAATTTGGGGAGAGAAAAGAAATACTAAACAGCCACACGCGCAGCAATCGACTTTCGCCTAGCTTTCTAAAGGCACGAGATGACCAACACGCGCGCGCGCGTACACACTAAAGTATATAGAGCGGTGCTTGATGTAGGATGCAAAAGAGCTATGACACTCTTAAGGAAATATTGATTGAGACGACTTGCAGCTCACATTTCCGCAGTAAAGCACACAAAGCTTGGCCACTCAACAGCAGCAGCAGCAGGATGCGTCAGATCGAGGCACGCAAAATGAGAGCGTTCTCTTATCCATTCGCTTATCCAGCCAGCTACAAGGACAGACTTTTTTCAAGAGATTTTTCATTCGTCAAATTTTCATCTTTATAAGCGATTTTAAATCGTTATAAAATTTAAAAATTGTTATTCTAAAATAGCAGTTTTATACCTACGATTTTATGTTACCTATAATCTCATTAATTCCAATCGAATTCAAACGATTTCATTGATTTCAAACTATTTCATTAATTTTAAAATAATTTTTACAAACGTATAAATAAATAGTTTTTGCAAGTGAATCAAAACCCCTAAGCTTTTTCAATTTTGATACTGCCTATTCTTTTTCTCCTTCTCACCCATCTCAGACTCTTTCTTTATTTCTCCTCCACACACACACACACACACCCACACTTTCTCTCTCTCTCTCTCTCTCTCTCTCTCTCTCTCTCTCTCTCTCTCTCTCTAATATGCCCACATATTGCGTTACATAAGCGGTAATTGTATAGCACACGGCGCAAATGACGCTGCCTTTACTGATAAAAGACAACTAGATCCGACACATTTTGTTTTCTCTCCGAAGCAGATCGAAACGTAGCTTGCATGAGAATGCCAACCTGACACAGGACGCTCATTATGTGCATCGCGAGTGAATTTCTTGCCGACTATAGGTATATACGCACACACGCGCGCACGTATATACGTACGACTGATCCTCTAGAATAATTATAACAAGAAGCGCATTAAAACGATTTTATGTTTTGTGCGTTATCTCTCCTCTTCCACCCCCCACCTCTCTCTCTCTCTCTCTCTCTCTCTCTCTCTCTCTCTCTCTATCTTCCTCTTTTTCTCTACATAAGATCTTTTACTTGTATCGCAATGATAGCAAAGTCCAAACGTCCTCAAATATGAGCACAAATGTAAGCCTTCGCGCACGTACCTATATTTCCGTAAAAAGCAGCAGAGACAATAACAGTAGTCCACGTGGCTCTCATTATAATCGTTTTAAAAAGCAACGTGTATGAACGTGTGTGTTTGTGTGTGTGTCTGTGTGTATGTCTCAAATTCACCTGCATAGCCATCGGCTGCCAAAATCGCTGAGGTAGTGCCAACAGCGGCCGCAGGCTGCGAGATAGCCTACCTCGGGCTCCATCCGCCTTGTCCTCCTCGTCTTTCACGAGGCAGAGAAAAGTGCTGAAGATATCCACTACAATCATGAGAACACTGGGTCGGTGCGCGCGACGTTATCGCAGCGCAGTCAACGCTCTGCGTCTTCATATCTCGAGTGACACCAAGAGAAAAAGAGAGAGAGAGAGAGACCGAAGACTCAACAGCTCAAGCTTATCGACGCGAGCGGGTACATATACCTTATTTAATTTGTTCGGCAAGCCTTGTCTCGGTGTATATATATGTATATAAGACTGATAATGAGACCGGGAGATCCGAAAACAGCTGCGGTAAAAGTGTTCTTTGCTTAGTCGGGATTTGGAAAGATTATCAGCTGTTGAAAATGATCATTGCGTGTTAACCTGGTCTACAAATTTATATATATATATATATATATATATATATAATATTTTTATATCAATTCAGGAAAATCGAGGTTGTCAGAATAGAAACCCTAGTTTATTTATATTTTATAAAACAATTTTTTTTTTACAATAGTTAATTGTAACACAACAACAATAAAAATAACAATTGTTATTTTATCACTTGTTAAATTAATAGTTGTTTTTATTATTATTATTATTATTATTGTTATTATTATTAATAACAATAATAATAATAAAAACAACTATTAATTTAACAAGTGATAAAATATATTTTTACTAGTCAAGCGAATTTCAGCCATAAAAGCCACAAAAATTTTTCATGATATATATCAATATTTTTGGTTTGAGAAAATTCAGATAACATGGCAATACGTACTTTGCCGAAAGAGTTCTTGCTTGTTGCAGTAAAAACATGAACGGCTTCGCGTCTCACAGACAGAGTGATAAAAAAGCAAACGCACATTCGATTTACGCCCACTTGATACCTCTCAGATTCCAAAGCAATTCGTTCTCGTCACGGACTTACATTCTTCGCTGCGTACACACACACACACACACACACACACACACACACACACACACACACACACACACACACACACACACACACACACACACACACACACACACACACACCATGCACGGAGATGTAAATGGTTGTCGTTGAAAGCGGACGTCCACCCGCAACAACAAATGACAATGGGAGAGTATGTAAATGCTAGCAGTTGCTTCCGTGTAGTTGCAATCGCGCGTACAAGCGTGTGTGCGCACTCTCGCAGCTGCTGCTCGCAATGTGTAAAAATAAAAAAAGAATAATAATAATAATAATAATAGTAATAATTACGCGCTCTTTCGGAGCCGTGTAAAGTATACAAATAGGAAGGGGCAGGAAGAAAGGGGGGGGGGGTACGTATGTACACGTACGTATGATTCACCTGCGCGCGCTATACGCTTGACTGCAATAATTAAATGAGCCGGACGCGCGTCTACGATGTTTCCAGCAATCGTTTTAAATTCGACTCTTATCATACACGTGCAGTAAAAAAATCAGTAACTTCACAAAGCAGAAGAGACATTAATAGCAAATATTCAACAAGCGAATTTCCAAAGTATCGAATGCTCACGTACAAGAATAATCATGTGATAGAAGCGCATAGAAATACGTCGATAAATATAAATTATTTAACGAGTAAAATTTGACAGGCATAATCATGTAAGTGTATTGAGTGAGTGAATTTAACTTAGCCGAATGAATATCGGGACGTATAGTGATAAGTGATATCAAAACTTATTCATCGATAGAAAAATTTGAACAAAAGATCTTTAAGCATAAAAAAATTATCTGGGAAAATTTGTGCGGGCACGCCTGATTTATCGACATTGATTTACAACCTTAGAAAGAAAAGTAATTTGGAGAATTAGATTAAAAAAAAAAAAATGAGCATACTCAAGCAGTGTGAAATTCAGCGCGCCAACAACAACAACAACGACAATAACAATTTAATAATAAGAATAACAAGGGAAAGAGCTATGTCGATATAGAATTATGCCCCAAACTTGGCCAGCGTACACCTTCGAGCGCATCTCCGTTGTGGGGGCCTGTCAGTATAGTTACCCTAATTTTTGGGTTTATGTAATGGGGGGAGGGGAGGGGAGGGAGGGAGAGGGGAAGGTCTGTTAATCACGCAGGACCCGATACACGCCTCCCCTTCACTCGTCAAAGCAGGAAACACAGGTGCAGGGATATAGGGCAAGGGTAGGAGGGAGAGCCTCAAAGCCTATACAGCTTAACAGCAACCTGTATATACTTATACTAATATAGTCCGACTGTAGGTTCAGGTAGGTAGAGAGGAGGATGTAGTTGGCGCGTTAACATGTCGGCAGGTTGAGACGCAAGTGCTCTCTACTGACACTCACACGGTAAGGCTCTATAATGGACCTTGGTGGGAAATGATCTATACCTATTTTTTGTCGACAGTTTTTTTTTTTTTTTCCAAGTTTTTTTTAATGTTTTATAGAAGTTATTTAATTAATTAATTTCATATAAAAATGTTTTGATGCTGTAATAAGCTTATTTCTAGAATTTTAATTTGTATTTTGAATCTTTCTACATTCGTTAGGAAAATAATTAAAGGTTAAAAAGTTTGAAGAGATAAAAATTTACATTTTCTGCTGATTTTAACATGTACTACCTATACAGTTTGAATGGAAAAACTTCAGTGGCTTAAAAAAATCTTCGATCGAAAACTCAGTTCGAAAGTTAATTTTAATTATTTATTAAACCATAGAACGGTTGATCGTACGTGCGTTTCGCTCCTATACTTGAAGTATTATATGCGATCAACTTTCGACGATTCATATATAAACGTATATCTCAAAATTACATGAAACATTCCAGAGGCAGGAGAAGAGGGTAAGGAGGCGATACCTTGTAAGCTATATCTTATGACGTAGTGTCAGCTATTTTTTGGTTCTGGTTTTTCATCCTACCAATGATCTGCAGTAGGCTAACGAAACCACTCCGTATGTAACTTTAGCCAAAGTTCTTCTACTTATAGCAATATAAGTAAGCGCCACACCTCCTCAAAAACTCATCCGCTGACGACGATGACGACACAAACTAACATTATCATTTCGGAGCAAAGCCACAGCATGTGTGTGTGTGTATGTGTGTGTGAGGCTGCAAGACGTCTTAAGTTAGAGAGAGAAAGAGAGAGAGAGAGAGAGAGAGAGAGAGAGAGAGAGGTAAGAGAGAATGGCCTCGACAGCTACTCGGCTCTCTTCTCTTCTTCTCTGTCTCGTCCTTTCCGCAGTGGTTCTCAAGCCAACTATAATCATGTCTACGACGGTTACGCGCAAATACAAATTCAAATTCTTTGCACTATACACATTTAGCGCGCTACGAGCAGAAGCCGCTGAAGTTGTTCCGTTTTAAACATAAAGGGATGGAATAATGAGTGATATCATCAACGACTTAATCGAGTTTAAAAAATTATTTTAATAAAAAAAAAAAAAAAAAAACCTGTACAAATTTGCCTTACATTGGGTTGTACGACGGTCCCAGACTTCACATTACGACCAAATTCGTATCCCCAATACTGATATCGAATCATGAGAGCCAGAACTCTTATTATTATTAATATATTAATTGATCATTTTTTTCATTTTCTGATTTTAAACAAGAAATGTATTTGAGATACAGTTGTGTAGAATGTATAATGCATCGCTTATACCCCCCCTCCCGCCCGCCTCTTCTCTCGTCCTCGTTTCCTGCTTGGAAGGACGAGCTGGAAGTATGGTAGGAATACCAAAATTACTATTGATGCTTGAACGATGATTTACTTCGAAGTCGAGAGATCGGACATGCTCAGGATTTTAAAAATAATGCTTGTTGCGATAAAATTTTCGCTTTGAAATATACCTATTTGTTATAAGCGGTAGTTTGGATTTAAAATAACAACAGACTGTTTTACGTAACAGCGTAAAATGGCACTCTTCTAACATATATTATGTTCATTCAAATAACTGCAGTTTGTGGTATTTTAATTATAATAAATTTCGTTGAATGTCTATAGAACAAACAAATGTCAAAATCCAAGAAAATAATTCAATTCAAAATTTAAAAAATAAAAATAAGTTAGGAGAATGCAATTTTCATTTGAAAATAAAAAGGAATAATAGACAGGCGGTTATTGTTAATAATATTTACCGCTTGCCAATGTTATTTAAAACCTTGGTCGAGTCGTGGCATAGTGTCGACATCTCGAAGTGACACCTCAGACCATTCACGGGGCAAGCTTGCGCTCTATCGTCCTTTCTTTTTCACCGGTGGGTAAAGAAACTCCCTACACTGTCGTAGCACTTTGAGAGTGTCATATATAGACTCTCGATAACATTTTCTGTTCGGGGCAAGATCGAGAAGAGCAGGGAGCTCCGCGTAAATAGATACTTATAACAATTTCAAAATGGAAAATAAAGAGCGCTATGCACGTCGTGCGCAGAGTGGATAAATAACAAAAGCTCAAGCAAGCGTAAAGTCTGTAGCTAGCTAACTAGCTAGCTTCTTTTTTTCACTGTCCTTATACATATAAATAGTCTCCAGTGTATTTTCTACTTTGTATGTAAGTGTAAATGGAATATCAGCGAACTCGTCGGTCCGAGCAATAGATATTTCTATTTTTAATTGAGCTCGAGCAATGGCTTATTTACAGGCTAAAAATTGAAATTATAAATTTTAAACGGCAGTTGCGAGGTACACACTTGGTTAAATTTTTAGCTGCTTTTTGTTTATTTAATGAAAGTAACACTCAAATTTCTCATCTTTAAGGAAATAAAAACAATTGAGCATGATAGTTTTATATCAATATTGTAAAATTATTTAAAATTAATAAAATTATTCAATTCAATTTATTGCTTATTTGTAAATATATTTTTTTTATTGCCAAATCAACTAATTCATAATAATCAATAATAATAATAATAATCAATAATCAATAATAAAGAATACCTAATGATAAAGTTTAAAGGCAAAATGCGAGTGGTGTGAGCAAACAACTTACCTGACAATAGGTTCCGAGTCGTCAGGCGCGTTCAAAAGGCTTGTAGTCGCGTCATTGACCGCGGATGAAGTGGAGCCACGGGGTGACCTCGGGCCACCTTCTGGTTCTCCGATCAGCACCTCCGTGTGGCCATTTTGAAAAGGGCTGCTTGAACGGCGCTCTCTCGCCCGAACGCCGTCCACCTGCAGAGCTGTCAGATGCTGCACATCCAAGATTAAATACCAAATGATGGTCATAATAATGATAATGATGATGATGATGATGATTATATTATTTATTGAAAAGATTACAGAAGAAGGGGGCTACTTTGGACACTTTTTGGCTTTTTTGTTTGGTTTTTGTTTAATTGCGGTGGCTTGATTAGGCGGAATCAAAATCGATTTTATGTCCTCTATAAAATGGTATTTTTTTTTTTTTGAAAATTGTATTTCAAAAAGAAAAATTTCTACAGCCATTTTAAGGAAGTGTCCAAAGTTACACCTGTTTGGGGGCTACTTTGGATACTACGAGAAATAATGAATTTAAGGCCTCGGAAATAGGTGGGGTCGAAAGAAGACCTTTAAAAGACTTTACATATACTAAATTTCATGAAAATAAGTTAAAAATTATAGTAGCTATCATTGAAAATAGGCGTTTGAACAAACCGGAACTTCTGCATCTTCGGGACAGCTGTGCTGCTTTTCCAAACCCGTACGCTGATCCTGCGAGATGGCTTTTGATATCGTGCCGTTACGTAGTTTCGTAGAATAAGCATTCGTTGTTGAGCCTGTGTCTCTGCAAGCACAAATGTTTTTTCTTTTCTTTTTTTTCTTTCATTCTTAAGATGGTGAGCACGACTTATGAGTGAATAGCATAACCTTTATATTAGTAAATTAAATAATTAATTTTATTTCTGAATAAATTTAATCATACTAATGGTGTAATACGATGTATAGTATCTAAATGTATATCTTCTTAAGAAAATAACTTTAATAAATTACAATAAGAGTCATGAAAACCATACGTTCAGGACTAAGAAGAAATAGAGAGTGAAAAAGAGGGGGGGGGGGAGGGGCATAAGCTTTGTAAAATGGTAATAAGTGATAAAAGCTCAGGAAAAAAAAATTACCTATCGGAAACCGTCACCGTTATCTGGCTGCTCGCTGCGACATCCTTCTGCGCGGATTCTTCGCTTGTGGACGCAGCTCCACCTTCGCTTATCTGTAAAAAAAGCCAATTTTTCATTATTCAGCGTCACTTTTATTCCCTGGAAGAAGGAGAAGAAGAAAAAGAAGAAGAAGAAAAAGAAGAAGAAGAAGAAGAAAAAGAAGATGAAGAAAAAGAAGATGAAGAAAAAGAAGAAGAAGAAGAAATAGAGTAAAAAGAAGATAAAAATAAAGAATAATTAATTTTCTTAGCAGCCGGGTCGGAGCCACCACCACCATCACGAGCACTAGCATCAGCATCACTTCAACAAAAATAACAACTCCTCCTCCTCCTCCTCCTCCTCCTCCACCTTCCTATATGAGCTCTCGCACGTAGATGCATGCACGTTTCAATGTATAAATTATACAAAATTTTCCGGAAATCGATGCGAAATAAACTCCTCCAACTTTACATTGAGGAGCATCCTTCATTTGACTCTCTTAAAAGAAATTTGAGCGACCCACGCGAGCTATCTATTTATATATTCTCGACAAGACGCACAAGACTACTCCTAGCCTTGCACCAGAAGAATTGATTCACGCGAAAAGAAAAAAAAACCAGCTGCTCGTCAAAAGATTAAGGGACAAAAATAAATAAAAGGGAGGATGAGTAGATGAGTAGATGCGTAAGCATGTGTTCGCGCAATAAAGCCTCGAGAGAGAGAGAGAGAGAGAGAGAGAGAGAGAGAGAGAGAGAGAGAGAGAGAGAGAGAGAGAGAGAGAGAGAGAGAGAGAGAGAGAGGGAGCTAATCGCGGCTGCAGATCGGTGCTATTGCATAATGACCCCCCCCCCCCTACTTCCAACCTCTCATTACCCACGCGATTGTGTTTGTGCGTATGTCTGTGCTACCGTGTGGATGGCCGGCCAGTCAGCCAGCCGGAAATTCATGCAACAATGTATACTTGCGCGCGGGTGTGTGTGTGTGTGTGTGTGTGTGTGTGTGTGTGTGTGTGTGTGTGTGTGTGTGTGTGTGTGTGTGTGTGTGTGTGTGTGTGTGTGTGTGGTGTGTGTGTGTGTGTGTGTGTGTGTGTGTGTGTGTGTAAGCGCAAGCATAACCAAACGCGCAATCAAGGTCGTGCTTTAATGTATAATATATACGGTACGCGCCGATCACGAGGAACCGATTCGACCGAGCGCGCTTTTTTCTCGAGATATTACACTGGAAACTAAATTTTCGTCTACAGCTGCATTTACTTGTCTGCTGCTGCTGTTATATATATATTTTCGAATTTTGAGCTTTATTGTTGGCAGGATTATTACTTAAGTTTGTCGAGCTCTCTTTAGGAGCTTTAAAAGTAGTTTGCAGTATGAAATTGTATGTGCGCAGATAGGTGTGTGTGTGTGTGTGTGTGTGTGTGTGTAGGTGTGATAGGTACTAGGCTGTGCCAAAATTAATTCGGATGTAGACTAAATCTGCACAGGTTTTGTAACAATATTTACTCAAGTCCATTTAACTTTTACCGACAGAAACTCTTTTAAAACATATAAGAATAAACAAAAATTAATAAAAAGTAAGGTGCGATGAATCAGAAATCTTATCATTAATTATAGTCTATTACCTAGGGAACAAGAATTAAGAAGGCCTAGAGATCGCCAGGATATTCCGCCCGAGTAGGCGAAGTCGAGGGGCGGTATATCCTGGCGATCTGAGCCTTTTTCTAATTCTTGTTCCCGTGGTGCGTATACTATTTTTCATCATCTTCCGATCGGAAAGTTCAGTTGAAATTCGCTCAGCTGATCGGGAGTGACGAAAAAATATTTTCAATAAAATATTGATGATAATAATAATAGATAATAATAATAATAATAATAATAGATAATAATAGATAATAATAATAATAATAATAATAATAATAATAATAATAATAATAATAGATAATAATAATAGATAATAATCAATAATCTATAATAATAATAATAACAATAATTCTGATAACTCCAGGGGCCAGCTGTGCTTTATACCTTTCGCACTCGGACTAGCAAAAAGCTTTGAAGTGAAAAAGATCAAACAATCGATAGGAGCACGGGGGAGTGGTGAGAGGAATTCATGCTTTTGCGGCATCTGACCGACGGTGGTGCTTTTACGCGCTTGAAATCACAGGGAAAATGTCGGGGCAGGACTGGCAACGGAGCTTACTTGTTGATGCAGAATCGCCTGGATATCGCGTGGCTGGATCCTCTTCGAGGCAATCAGTCTCTCCAAACGCTCCCGAGCTCCCCTACAATCAGATAAATAGACCGATTTATTTGATACTCCTCTTACAATTTTTGTATTCTTCCTTTTGCTTTTTATTTTCTTCCAAGAGTTTTGCAACTTTTAATGAGAGAGCGAGAGAGAGAGAGAGAGAGAGAGAGAGAGAGAGCAGTGTCAGGTTATCGAAGCCTACAAAAACTGGGGAAAAAGGATGCGGTGTAGAGCTAGAACACGATATCTCGTTCTATTTAGATTTTACTATAAGTCGCATAATTAAATTAAATTTATATGCGTAAGTTCAGGGGTAAGGGATTAATGGGGGTAACAAGGATTACAAATTTGTATAGTGAGGACGAGATATTTTTTCTTTCTTTTTAAACACAAAAAAAAAATAATATGCATCAGCTAAAGTTGTAAAATGAAAAGATTTTAGAGAAAATTATTGATTATATATAAAAACTTGTGTCTTAAAAAAGCGGAGAGTTCAAAGCATAAAATTTCAAAGATTGCTTGTATATTCTCTCTCTCTCTCTCTCTCTCTCTCTCTCTCTCTCTCTCTCTCTCTCTTACTCTTTTTACAGTGCATCAACCCAGAGATAAATAAAACAAAACCAATCTGTAAGACACACAGTGTGAATAAGGCAGCTACAGCCACCAGTTCGTACAACATAAAAAGTTTATAAAAATAACTTATAAAAAGTGAAATCTTGCTTTTGTAAATTATGAAAAGTACCGAAACATGGAAAAGTTAACGTAGTGCGGATACTTTTTTAATACTTTGGCCATTTAAGCGTTGATTACAAATTTTTATTTTCCAGTCGCAATTAAAAGAAGTACATTCGTAAAAAGGAAAAAAATAACTCACTTTTCGACGGCGATAATCCAAGCATCCCTGATTCCTCCGGCGTTCGGTCCATCCAATATTTCTGTCACAAAACAAACTCAATTAGTTTAAAGAGAAAAAAGTTCTTACGTTCAATTATTACTCATTTTTAATTGACTTTTAATATAAATCTGATCAGAATAGTTTAATTAAATATAACGATAAGTATAAACAAATAAATCGTGCGCACACACACACACACTTATACACATCATACACGCATACATCTGTTGCTTTTCAGCTCGATGCTAAAAATATTATGTAGTGATTATGTGCGCCTTAGCCCTTTCACTCAATTTCATCAATAAAAGTGAAAACATCCCTCTTATATTTTTTCGTTCGCCATTTCAGTAATATGTAGATTACAAGCAGTAAAATAGAAGAAAAATAGTTGTTTAGTTTTGAAGAGAGGGTGGAGGAGTTAAAAAGCGATAGAAAATCAAGCTGCGAGCACTAGCGAAAGCCGCAGCCAGGATGGATGAGCAGGATTTTCGAATTCCCGGCTCCGGCAGTGCAGCCGAGAAAGAAAGCGGAGTACAACGTAGCTGAGAGAAATAAAGAGCTAGAGAAAGAAAGAAAGAGTCGGAATTGAAGCTTCACAGATCAATTATTATCCTGCACATCTATTCTTGAGCTCCAACGCTTGAAAAAGGTCAAGGAACAATATTTCCACTCGCATCACCGGAAAGGCCTACCTATATAGATCCACCCCAGTTCCTTGGCCTATAATTCTTGCTGCTGGAGCTCTCGAGAGCTCATCAGCATGAGCATACTAACTCCGAGTTTTTACCTTTGAATTTACACAAGAGCTTGAATTTTTACAAACCTCGCGCACAATACCATGCATCTCGTTTTACTGCATGCTTTTTTTTTATTGCGACGTAGGTACGCGGAACGCGCTGCTCAAGGAACAGGACCGAAGAGACGATTTCTTTTTTCTTATTTCGAGGCCAATTGTAATGCAGCTTCGTTTTTTCCAATTCTGCTGGTAAAAATGCTTTTCTTTTTCTTTTTCTTTTTTTTTGTTGCCGAGATAGAAATGGATTTATATGTTTGGAAGTTGGAGAAAATACAGTAATATACATGTTCTAGTTTTAGAATTAAGAGCCAAGTTTTAACAATCATTTACATTTTTCGTATGACGCTTAATCAAGAAGGTATTTGAGAATTCTCGCGACTTTCAAAAGTGAATATTTCAAAGTTTGATGAAATTCACTAAAATTTCTGTCTTGCAGCTGTAGTTTTATAATATAAATACATAAATAAGATGGAAACTAATTAAATAATAATAACACTTTAATTATTACAATAAAGGATTTAAAACATTTTTTTAACCTACATTATTTTATTATTATTTCGAAAAAAACACACCAGTCAGTTTTAATAAAGCTTACAAAAAGAAAGGAACTTGTACTTTTGTCTAGTCATCAAAAATGTACAATTGCACAATAAAATTTATAATAACTATTCTGTTTACTATAAAAAAGTAAACGTATAGCTTCTATTGAAAGAAAATATCATTCCGTGGCCTGGATTTTGTTTATCGATTGATAAGATTAGAAAATTTACTGATTAAAGCTATAGGTGTATATTTTCGTTTGTAAAAGAAAAAAAAAAAACAATTTAATTGTATAAAATAAAAAAGTATTTTTAAATTTATTGAAAGTGATCGTCCGTAAACAACTAAATGAGTTATCTTTTGATGAAATTTGTATGTACGGATTAATGAAAATGCTTTAAGATAAATAATTTTAAAGTGCGAGCCAATTGAGAACCAGTATGCATATATATATATATATATATAGATGTCCAATAACACCAAAAAACTACTGTTATATGATCAAGAAAGAAAAAAAATTTAATTTTGAGGCACGCTTTTGACGCAAAATTTTATTAGGTTTGTTATGCCATATTATTTTTAAAAGGAAAAATAGTGGTCATGCTAAAAAATCGATTTTATGTTAAAAAATTCAGTTGAGACAGGCCTTTTAAACTCATAAGTTTTTTGCTTGTTTAAAGATCGAAAGATTTATCAGAATGCAAATTTAAGTAACCGAAAGCGTGCCTCACAATAAATCAATTTCAATTTTTTTTTTCTTTCATTTTTTTGCCACAGCACCGCATATTGTTTGTCATTATTTTTCACTTACGTCCTCGAATCGCGACCTAGCCTATATAAGCGCAATGCCGAAAAAAGCTTTAAAATAGTGTGGGAAAACCTCAGAAAAATAAGCCGATCGCAAGCTTGGAGCCGCAGAGTCTGGATCGAATAAATCCGTACCAGCGTTCTGCTGGTGTTCCGGGCAGCAGCCAGACATAAAGGAGTTCCTTTCTCCGATGTTAATCTCGTCGTCATCGTCCTCGTCGATGAATTTGATAGAAGATAAATCAAAGTGCCGAGCAAGATCGGTCTCGGTACAGTAGCCGAGCTGGTGGTCGTCTCTGTCGCTGCGTACGGGCGGCTCGTGGATAAGGGCCGAGCGCCAACTGTGCTCGCTACAAGCTGGCGACTTGGGCCTGCTTGGAATGCGTGAGCTGGTGCTGCAGCCGCACCACGAGATGCGATGCAGCAGTGAAGACACTCGTCCGACACCTCCTCGTCGCTGCCTGCAGTGCAACTCGAGATCGTCGAAACAACTCATGTTTCTTCACCAAGCTAATCATTTAATGCTTCGCGGCTTTCTTTCCCTTAAATTTTCCTTCAAATGATTATATCATCTGGACACTGATTGATTCACTTATTTTTCAAATGATTGACGACAATTATTGGAATTAACCTTTTAATATAAAATTAACGGCGGTGCATTTAATGCTGGATAATTTTGTCAGCGTAGTCTATTCTTTCGTTAGCTTTTTGCTTCGTATGCAATTAAGAAGATTTGATCAGTTTTGTTACAGTATTAAATTTAGAAATTGACTTGGTATTTGAGTAATTATTTTTTGAAAAAGTCTAACACTATTATAGTAAAGTAGGTTGGTAAAATATATCTTGTCAAAGAATGCACATCATGAAGTATTAATAATAATAATAAAAATAATAATAATAATAATTAATAATAATAATAATAATAATACATCCTATATCGCGGATAGGATTTTAAATTGCGAGAACGCACTCCGAGCCAATCTTTGCCGACTCGTTGGATGCTCTCACACGTCCAGCCGCACGCGACTCGCACGCAATCTCCCGCAGATAATATGGTCGCGAAATGAATTTCTTAGAATTTTGTTAGAACTTTGCAAATAAGTTTCTTTTAATGCACTTTATATGTGGTTAAAATTTCAGTATCGCTTTCGTACCGAAAAATGGAGATATTTCATTGCGAAAAATGAACTTTTAGCTCGTAACTAGCCCTGCCCCTATCTAGTCTGTCTTCAAACGACATACTTTCGTGAAATAAAAAAAAGTCTTCTCAGAATTTGTTCAAAAAATTAGTATTCGTTGTATATAATATTACTACGAATTCCTCTAGTAAAGGAATGACGAGACGGATCTGTCCTCGATCTATTCGTGTTCTGTTTGGCTACGATTATGACCACGTGACTCGATTGTGATTGGTTTAAGCTGATTACGTGGTCAGAACTGTACGCTTGGAATAAAATTCAAATGAATGCAATTTTGAAAGATGACCAAAAAGAATGAAAAGTCGTAAAATTGATGAGTAAGATTATTGATTGAGAAAAGTAACAATATATTTCGTTTTTATTTGAAAAAATTATGAAATTAAAAAACCTTATCTGTGCAGTTAGATCAGAATAGGGCACGTGAAGCATGCCTAGATTTGATTAGTATTTCCTAAATAAATTAACATGTTCGCCCAAGCTAGTTTTTAAAGAAACCCGTGGATAAATTATTTTCCCATTATGACCGATCGCCGGGGGACTGATTTGCGCTTATTTGCAATAAGAGATAAGTGAGCTTTAGCTCTCTTCTTTTTTTATAGATATTTCTTGGTATGGATGCTAGTCGTTGCATTTTACTGGGTGACTGCGATGCTGAAACAATTACGCATGTTAAAAATTGAATTTTTTAATTGCCAACAGCGACAGCACCAGCAGCAGCAGCAGCTCAAGCCTTATGATTTGATGAAATCTTAATAACCTTGTAATTTCGATAATACTTTGCAAGATAATTTAAGTTCAAAAATTCATCAAGCATCTCGTTAAATTTTTATAATTAACAAATCATTCTTATAGGTAAGTGTCTATACATTATCCCGTTTAAGTAATCGAGCTCTTAATTATGCCAATCCATCCGATTAAATATTTACATTTCACGGGTGATTTTATACACAAATAAGAAAAAGATGCACATTTGATGTTAAAATCTTGCGCAATATATAAAATGCTGCGCATTTATCAAATTTTAAATTTTACAGGTATTCATTTTTTGCAGTATAGTAATAAAAGAAAAAAAAACAAGAGCGATCAAAACGAAAAATCAAAAGTGTGCATTCAAAATGTTTTAATTTAAAAAAGTATTTTCTCAAAATATTTGTGAGAACGCGAGCAAGAGGCAAAAAAAAAAAAGACAAAACAAAACGTGTATCACGTGTTAAATATGTATCGCATATATCTCCGAGACTATTTTCACGTAAGCGAGCTTCTGTTGCTCTTCTTTTATTTTTAAAAAAAAAGTTCTAAGCCCACGACGAGGCTTATTATAGCACGTGTACGGTCGGTTCGCCTTTATCGCTGGAGAGGTCGTCTTTGTAACGACGCATTATGCACATAAAATTAATTAGCCCTCAAATATTTGATTAGTGGCTTCTAAAAGTGAATAATTTCTTAATCATTGATCGCATTAGTTTTCGTAAAAGGTGAGCTTGACAATCGCTGTTGGATGACATTGAGCTTTCCAACCTTTAAAAAACTGATTGATTAAACGAGTTTTGAAGATGATATTTAGAATTGAAACTTAAGATTTCTTTCCAGCCTTAAACCATGATAATGGTTACTTAAAAGTTCTCTATAATTATGTAAGTAGTATTAGACTTTTTCAAATAATTTTTTAATGCCAGCGAAGCAGCTTGTATATCAGACAATGGCAAACCTCAATTCCACATACTATCAAAAAGCTTTGAAGCAAACCAGAAATAAAGTAACGACATGTTACACATGTGTCACGATTACACATGGCTAGTCGTTGAAGAATAATGTAGCACTTGAAAAGTTTGCGCATCATCATACATGTCGATATAATGAAAATAATAATAATCAATAATGATGATGATGATGATGATAATATTCCGTCTTAGCGTGAGTGTCTTCTATGAGCGTGCAACTATTTTGAGCACTGAGTCCAGCTTATCTTCGTTTTTCTCTTTTTTTTCTTTCTCTCTTACTTTCTCATTTATTTGCCTACAATTTATTTCTTTACACTTTGGCTTGTGATCACTAATAAACACTAACACAAACACCCTTGAAAATCGCTCAGCGATACAAGATTGCCACATAAAACAACCCACAACACACACACTGCATAACTGCAAGATAATCAAGGCAAATGTAGTATAAGGAAACGATAAAAAAAAAATCACGCCAACGTTTCAAAGTGCCGGACAAAGGAGAGAAAGCACATTATTTATTGTGACAATCGTCGGAGGGCTCGCTAATACTGCCGCCACCGCCACCGCCGCTACTGCTTTATGTATATTAGAGAGGCGTCGGTGTAAGCGTGTCGCGCGCTAGCTTACTGCGCGAGTATAGTAGTCGGCAGAAGTATAGCTCTCTCTCGATGAGGTTTTCGAGGGAGGCCCTGGTTTATATTTGGAATCCAGCGTAGCACGGCTCAAGTGCTCCGCTAAAAAATAACCGGCTGGTTCAACGCACCATTTCGAGTGAGTGTGTGTGTGTATGTGTGTATAGACATCAGTTTTGGTGAGTCGAGACTGGCATGTGTAAGGCCACATCGGAGAATTCGAAAAGTAGTTTCGCACTCTGGGTCCCCGCGGGCTATTATCAGCGACCTAATGAGCGGACAGGCATAAGAAACCGCGATGCACGCGCCCACTCTATATACCACTCGCACACAGACACACACACACACACAAACACACAACAGCAAGGAAGGAAGAGGTGAATGGCCACATCGAAGAAGAGGTCGACGATCAATCCACTGCTGCTTGCTTTTCTCTCCGTATCGTGATATTTTCTGATTATTTCTCTCCCCATCTCTCTATCTCTCTTTCTCTCCTGTCCAGCTCTGTCTGTAAATTTTTCAAACTGCACCGAAGCCTTTGGTGGCGACTCTTAGCTCTTTTTGCTGCTGTTACAACATGCGTGGGCGCATGTATACCTCTGGCGAGTTTTGGCGTGTGCGTGTATACGTGTGTGAGTGTGTTTGCTATTGTGAAACGGAACTCGGACGTTACATCGTCTGTTTTATTTATTTTATTTTTTTTTTTTTTGACGTGCTGTGCGCGGCTGTGAGAAATCTAAATCGATTCGCGTTGCGGCCTCTCGTAGTCTGACCCCAAACTTGATCGGGACGAGGACGACGCATAACTGTACGTGTGGATTCGACGCGTTTGCTTTTTTCCTTCATTTCCCACAGCACTGCATGCAGATACACAGATTTGCACCTATACGCGCAGCATTGCTTTCGTAGGACGACTAAAATAATAGCCTACTGTGATACGCGTGCGGCTTTAATGAAATTTTTTGTTTTAAAGCTCATTTATGAGAGCACCTACTATCTCGTAATCGGAATTTGCGCGGATTTCGAGGTGTTGAAATTTAAGGTATCAAAAGATTTTTAATTGAATCGCAAAGAACATTAGTGGATAAAAAATTCGTGCACGTTCGATCGACGTTAAATATGTTATCCAGCATGTATATTATCTGGTAGCAATGAAGTATCGGTACGTATAATGCCGAGAGGCTATTTGGTGGCTTACAGTCGAGGATTTTGATTAATGTCGAATGATACATCTTTAATGTGTTTTTGTAACAAAATTTGCCACTGATTACGAAGTCCTTGTATATAAATTAAATATATATATATAATATTTTGTTTTAAACTTTCAAGCTCAATGATTAATGTGGTGTCGCATATATATACAGAAGTATTAATCAGTGAATATTGAAAAATTGTATACAGAATTAATTGCAGTCTCTTTGAAAATAAAAGAAAATAACGTTAATGATAAGACATAACACCGATTTTATCGTAAAATTAATTTTCGATAAGGATAGTAATAAATTGCAATAAGTTTGTTTCAATTTTGCTTCCTTAAACGAAGTTTGTTGTTTCAATCGGAATTCAAAATGTCCGGAGCAAATAATCATTTCCTCCGGTTTTCTTTAATGCTTGTTTTTTTATTCGTATTCACCACTAAAACCTGGGTTGAAGCTACGAATCAAGTTGGTGCTACCAAATTTTCGTGAGTACTCTTTAAAGTATAGAAATATAAAAATTTTATGATTATATTAATATAGTTATATACTTGATAAGTTAACATGAATTCAAGTGTTTTGATTTTAAATTTTTCTTAAATAACACTGTGAAGAATGATTTTATGTCGTTTAATTTTATTTAATAATTCTCATGAAAAACAAGGAATAGAAACAGTATAAATCAGAAAGAAATTATATTTAAAGTTAACATCAACAAGTTCATAGACAAACATATAGATGCTGTGCATCAATTAATACCAGTGATACTGAATACACCAGAACTAGAGGATATTAAACATACCTTAACACCGCACGTAAGTTTGCAATTTTCATATTTTTCGAAAATTTCAATTTAAATTGCAACGAGTAAGTTAAATAGTAATTTTGAATGACAGATATACGTAAAACTCGATAATGGCTATCTACGGAATATGACGAGTACGAGTCGAGCTGGTGATTGTTTCCTCATATACAGAAAAAAAGTATTAACTGTTGACTTGACATTAGGATGGGATGAAATTACCGTAAGTATATGTATAATAAAAAAATTAAAAATTTTATTTGAAGTAGCTAATAATTCAAATGTTCTCATTATCAATCTAATACATTTATAGGAATCATTTTTAATTTTAAAATATTTAAAATTATTAAAAAAAATTTTTTTTTGTGTTTTTACAGTTTGATTATGAATATCTGTTGAGAGCATTGTTATACAAGAGAACTGGCGCTGTGCTTGGTCGCATAAACAATTTACACGCTAACATTGCCTTATCTTTGGATTTCAAAAATTATGAAGTAACATTAGTACGCTTGGATTTCATAAACTCAGGGTAAGTCAATTATTTTTTTTTAAATGAAAAGAAAGTACACAATCATCATTTAAAAAAAA
>JAPYZE010004115.1:0-17005 GCA_030522805.1 Leptomastidea abnormis
GGCAAATCCAAGTGCCAATAACTTACTACACACAGACACAGCTGCTTGGCAATGGAGTAGTCAAGGCTCTTTTGATTTCGTTCCTGGAATTAACTTTGATTTCAACGTGGATTACTTAGGACGTTTTACAACAAATTAGTCAGTTATAAAACTAGAACGAAGGTATCCCAAGCACTAGTGCTTGGGATACCTTCGTTTGTTTGGACAAAAAAAGGATTGGGATAACAGTCAAAATGACATTTATCCCAACCTCATCAAAAAGTGCCCTTGCCAATGGCTTTAAATATGACTCTGTGCTAAGACTTAAATTTTCATTCTCCATATTGTTTGTGCACTATCTGGTGTCCAACCGGGGTTAGAAACATGCGCAACCATGCATACATACACGCGATTATTGTAAGTCACTTCATCCCCCACTTGATAGTGGTAGCCTACTTGCCAATCAGGTGCTTTCTCTGGTGTTGTGACACTCACAATGTTACTAGCAGCTGATACTCTACCATCCATGTCTACCGCTTTAACATAAAACTGATAAGTTGTCTTCTCGTTTAAATCAGTTACGTTATAAGGAACAGTGGTGGTGGTGGTTAAATACTCATCATTTTTGAAAATTTGGTAAGCAACCGCACCTGCAGGGTTATTCCAGCCCAAGTAGACACTTGAAAATGTTGGTGTCCCAATAATCTGTAAAGCAGGAGCGACTGGCGGTTCACCATCTACTGGTAATGTTCTAATATGAACGGATTCACTCATATCAGATTTGTTGCCAACTGTATCAACAGCCTGAACCGTTAAGTCGTATTCTGTATCTGCCGTTAAACCGCTTAATAAAGCTTTTGGCTGATGATCCAATGTGGACATGAATAGTTTTCCATTAGCATAAATATCATAACGAGAAACACCATAGTTATCTGTAGACGGATCCCACGTCAAAGCAGCGCTATTGTTCGTAATGTTGGAAACCAACAAGTTTCGAGGCGTGGTTGGCGGTTCCGTATCCACTTCATTTTCCCCACCAAAATCAACATCAATCGCTTGATAAAAGGCATTATTGCCATCACCAATATTCCAAACAGCTAGAATCACTTGATAACCTTTTCTTTCAGGAACATTGATTATTTCATCAGAAGTCGCTACATTAGCAAATGGAGTCAATTCAAATTGATCTCTTGTTAACGGTTTATCAGGATTCCAATGTTCTTTGGTAATAAAATATTGATATCCCGCTGTTGCATGATCCATTGTAATGGTCCACTTAAAATGATTGGGGCCTGCTTTTATAGGTTCTTTGGCCCATCTGTCAAAAGTCTGTTCATCTAATTCAGCAAATTTCCCGCCACCACTGGCAATCTTGCCATCATCTGGCCCATTCCAAGGGAAACCTTTAACGCCTTCGACACTTTGAGGTTCAACTGTCACAGCTCCACATGCACTGTTGTTTCCTAAATTACACTGATACGCTCTACTCTTAGGTGTACTTACATACCCATGAGCGTCAGAGATAGCTGCTCCTCCCATAAACCCGATTGCAACTGCCACAAAAGCTAGTGTACTTTTTAACAAACTAATTTTCATAAATATTCCTCCCTTCAAAATTGGTAAACGTTTACCCACAAAGAACATAACACACTCTTTTTTATATTTCAAATAATATTATTTTCAAAAATACAAAAAATAAATTATCCAAAAAACTGAATAAAACAATATATAAAAGAAGTTTACAACTACCTAAACTCTTTATATATAAAAAACGTGCACTTTTAAATATCATTTGATTATTAAACAAATAAATAATATAGTGTTTTAGAAAGAGGTGATTTCTATGAACATCAAAAAAATTTTACTGCTTATTGTCTTTGGTGCCTTTCTCGCATCCTGTAAGCCCCAGGATTCTTTAGTAAATGACCAACTATCCTATGAACAAGTCGTTAGCCAATTCAATCCAGTAGAACCAGACCATTTATTGAACAAACAGTTACCAAAAGGTTCTTTATTATATGTAGGAAGAGCTAGTTGCAAATATTGCCAAGAATCCAAAGTTGAAATCAACAAATTACTAAAGTATCGTTCTGATGTCTATTACCTAGATACCGAGGACTATGAAAATAATTTGAACACACAAAAAATTTGTGCGCAATATAAAATAAGTTATATACCTACATTAATCCTTTTCAAAAATAAAGACACACTAGAAAAGTTTACATTTAATAATGATGAATCTTTAGCAGAATGGTTGAATAGACACGTCAAAGATCCTTTAAACTAATATAACAGCGAAAGATTGAAGCAGGCGGAAAGCAAACTCCATAGAACGTGCTTGACTTTAAAACAAAAAAAGTGAGCCTGAGACAAAAATCACTTTGGATTTTCGTCTCAGGCTCAAAAACTGATAAGCGGTGGGAACAAAGTACTTGCTGAACAAGACCTTCTTCACCAAGCAATTGTTTTAGTAATTTAATAAATAATACCTTTTTAAACTGAAACATAAAAAAATAGTAATATTAAAGTAAACACTATAATAAATTTCCAGTTTTCCAATTTTTTCATAACTATCCTCCCTTACTTTCGATCAAACACAGCTTTATGTTCTGTTTTATTCCAGTTGTTTTGTGGTTTAAACCATGTAAAGAACCCAACAATTTGAGCGACCATATATGTCAGAGAATTATAAACAAAAGCGAATACTAGCCTTATAAAAAAAAGGACTTTCTTCCAAAATGTACGTTCATCACGAAAATACTCCTCCGCTTCTTGCAGAAAATAAATCGTAGGTATAATTAAGAAGTTAAAAAATTCCATACTTGCCCAGAAAATTAATACCGAAAAAAGATTTGGTAAATAATCAAAGAGACGTTTATCTATTACGCTTAATAATAATATAATCAAAATCGCTACTGGTCTCACCATTGAATACGAGTAAAATATCGTTTCTATTTTACTTAATAGTTCGGTAATGTTTTTGGACTTAAATAACGAGATTAGCTGACGTTTAGTTGTACTAAATGCAACATACCAGTGCCCTTGAGCCCAACGCGTTCTTTGCCTATGACTAGTTAATAAAGAATCTGGTTTTTCATCATAAACTATTGCAAAATGATTCCAGCCACTTTGTTTTCCTTCAATAGAAAGTTCAACTTGCAGTTCAAAATCTTCTGTATAACTACGTGGGTTCCAACCATGTTCGGCTAAATAGCCCGTGTCTAACATAAAACCTGTACCGCCAATCGCTGCGTTCCAACCTAAAAAATAGTTAGCGGCTTGTACGGCGCGATTGGTTATAAAATATACTGCAGCATATCCTGAAGCTGTAAATGAAGAACGAACATTTTTCATTCCTAAATAGCCTTGAATAACAGTTAAATTAGGATGAGCAATACTTTGCGAATTCATTTCTTTTAAATAACTTGAATTCACAATATTGTCTGCATCAATAAATACGACATAATCGTATTTACGCCAATGATTAGTCTGAACGTATTTAGCGATTGCATGTGGCTTGCCTCTAGGCTCATCTTTTTGAGATGAATTTTTAAATAGAATAACTTTTGAATAGGAGGCTGCAATACTTTCTGTATTATCAGTACAGTTATCTGCAATAACAACAATGTCGAATAGTCGATAGTCATAGTCTTGATCAATTAAGCTCTGTATTGTTGCACCAATCACCGCTTCTTCATTATGCGCAGGTATAACGATAACGAACTTTTTTTGGTCTGGCATAATTTTATAATCACGTTTTGGTTTTTTTAAGCCGAAGATAGATAACGTTGTAAAATAAATTAAATTAGCAAAAACAATGGTTACCAAAAATAACGTTAGCCATTTCATCGGCAAAAAAATAAAATCAGGTAAAACAAACATATTACTCCCCCTAAATTCAAAAGGCGCGGCAGCTTTTGAAGGCACCCGCACCTTTCGCACTAAACAATACTGCGGTTACTCAATCACAATAAAGCACTGACCATCTTGAACTGCAGTTGAAATATTTTTCCCAGAAACTGTTCGGGCATCTATTTCATCAAATTTATTTCTGTACGGTGTCGTTTCTCTCTTAACTTCTTGATTACTTTGGGAAATCAGATCTTGTTTCTCATCAATAGACGGTCCTGTAATCCCTACTTGAACTTTGTATTTTCCCTCTGGAAGAGAGGCTAAACTTTCATTGGTTAAAATAGCTTGGTAGCCGTTAAATCTTGATGGATCGCCAAACCAATTAGTATTTGCAGCATCTACTTTTAACGCTGTGTCGCCGTTTTCTGCAATTAGGTTTATAAATTTGTGAATATTGTCTGTATTTGACAAGTCCCACTCTTTATTATCTATTAATCCTTCTAGAATCATTCCATAATCTTGCCAATAGCCTAGGGCAAACATGTTTTCAGTTTTTGCATCTAAATGTTGAACTTCTTGTTTCACCGCCTCTGAAACTAAATGGCCATCTGTTTGAACCGCTTCTACAATTGCCCCTGCCGTCAATTTATCCTTCAAAGGGCATACCCATTTACCGACAGAATCCACGACTGTTTCACCTATTTGAACACCTGCAACAGAAAGAATAATTTTATTTCCAGGAATTCCTGTTCCAGTCAACTGCACATCTTGATCCGTAATTGAATTTAAAATAGGTGTTTCAATCTTTTCTTCTGAACCATTTAATACTAAGTGATTAGTTGCCGGAATATTCCAATGGTCCAAAATGTCTAATTGGTTACTTTGCACTAATTCTGTTGTATTGCCATTAATAGCAATAGTTGCTTCTAACAGATTCGTATTTTGATAATCTGGAACTTCAGTAGCATTGTTATACCAAGACTTCAAATTGTCAGTAACCACATCTAATGTTGTTTTCTTAGCATCAAAAACCTTGTATCCTGGTGAAGTTTTTAATTCTATATTTTTAGCTTTATTGAACATTATTGAAGAATTATTTTCTGATTTGAAGATAGGAGCTTGTACATTCGCTTCATGTAAAATATTTAAGCTTGCAGTTGGCTCTACGTCAAAACTACTATTGTTTAATTTAAGAGTAGCTATTTTATTATTGCTATAATTTCTTAAAATATTTGTCATAGAATTTTCAAGGAATTTTACATTACCAGCATGGCCTAACCTAAACAATTCTCTTTGAGTGTTAACATCAAACTTAGCATCTTTTCCGATAGTAATATCCAAAGGTTTCGTAGCAGCATGATCGACATAAAATAAGGTGTTATATAGGATATCCATCTGCACTTTAGCATTATCTGCAATATTTAAGTATGGTCGATGGTCATTTCCTAATCCAAACCAAAAGGCTGAATCCGTTTTTCCTTCGTGAACTAACGTAAATTCACCCGAAATATCAAAACCTAACCCTTCAAATAATTCTTGGGCTACATCTGAATTAGTTGAATTTTTGTGAATATTAATAGTGTTATTCCCTGTGAATTTCGCATATCCATGAACGTTATGAACCAATTGAGGGCCTCTATAAATAACATTTTCATAGTTAAGAGTAACACCTTTAACTGCGTCATCAACATTCACCGGTCCGTAATAATTAAGTCCTTCTATAACCAAATTTTTTAAAGAAACATCATTTGTAGTATTATTTTTGGAAATATAAATCGTGCCATGGGCCCCTTTTCTTTTCTCTTTTAATGTGTGACCCGCTCCATCAATAATGACAGATTTTTTGTTTGGATTAATAGAAATTCCGTTTGTAATTTCAATATCCGCTCCCAATTCTACTTGTGTAATGCCATTATTCTCTGACAACGCCGCTTTCAATTCCTCAAAAGTACTTACAACCAACCGTTGCGTCACGTTCTCAACTTGTCTATCGTCAACTCCGACATTCATATTCTCCTGTGCATAACTTACCGATGAATTTACCATTAGCGCTAACATAGCTGTCGCACAAAATAGCCTAACCTTTTTCATAAAAAACCTCTCCCTTTCCATATAAAAATTTTTTAAGTAAACATTTACAATGAAATAATAACAAATATGTAAGCATTTTTTTATTAATTAATGGCTTTTTTACAGCCATAAGTTTGTAAAAAATCGATATAAAATCCGTTCTCAAAAAATAACAATTGTGTTAGTATGAACGAGCACTTTAATAAAACTAAATTTTATATATATAGAAAGGAACATAATAAATTATGGGAAATATTTTTTTATCAAAAAGAAGTATGAATAAACTAACTATCTTAAAAAATTTATTATTTTCTGCTGAAGGGCTTCCTTTGAATAAAATTCTGAATGACCAACCCAGAACCAGAAGAACCTTACTACGATATATAAATGACTTAGAGGAAGATCTCCACGATATTTTTCCAAAGGAAGTTATCAATATTCAAGAAGTTGCTCAATCTGAAATTTATACAATAGAAAACAAAAAAAACTATGCTGTGGATTACATCATAGACTCTATTCGAAATAAGTATATCGAAGAAAGTAATGCCTATAGCGTTCTTTTCGAATTGTTACAAAATAAATTCTATTCAGCGAATCAGTTAGCGCTAAAACTAAACATGAGTTCTTCAAACTTATATACAATAATAAATAAAATCAATCTAACGCTTAAACCGTACAATGTTAAAATAAAATTTGGAAAATCTTTAGATAATTTTATCGGTGATGAACAAGGGATCAGAATAGCTATTTATTTTTTAGGCTGGTCTTTATTCAGAAAAAAACACACGTTAAAAAAATTTACTTCTGTTCCAGAAATCTATTTTGATACTACAGCCTTGAAAAATTCTCTAAATTTACCTATTCAAACAACCCGATCCGTGGAAATACGATTAAAAATAATTCAATACATTAACTTAAAACGTATATTACTAGACAGAAAACCAGTTGATTTACCAGATAAATTCTACATAGATACCAAATTTTTGTATCAAAATAATTTAACTTTTGCTAAAGAGATTGAAGAAAAATTTGATTCCAATGTACTGTCTAAAGAAAAAGTCTTTATCGATTTTTTTTTAAAAATCTTATTGTATGATGCCTATTCTTTTAAATATAAAGAAAAAGTCGTAAATGATTATTTGGCCTCTGATTTACAAATTTCGGAAACGGTAAAAACTTTTATATCTAATTTAAAAAAATTTTTCAACTTACAAGTGACCCATTCTGATTACATTGAAATATATTATATTTTGACTCTAATAATCATATTCATTAAACATATAAAAATTGATATATCGGCTATCATAAATTACAATATCAACCCAAAACAATTAACAGAGACTTCTTTAAAATACGGCAATTTAAAGGAGAACCTAAAAAGGTTCATCCTAGAACAATCTGATCTTTTAAAATTTGATTTCAATAACCAATTATTTATACAGATACTGGTTTGGATGCTTTATTTGATTGAGCAACCTGACCCAGTCAAAATATGTGTCCAAACATCGACAAATCTTTATTTATCACAAGCAATCAAAAAAATTTTAAAAGATTTCTTCCCTGAAAAAGCTTATGTCTATTCTAACGATCCGTATGACATAGATATTCTTATTACTGATTCCTATGAGGGAGATTTACCAGAAACAAAAATATTTTATTTCAATTCACCAAATAATCCTGATACTTGGATTGATTTGATTAATTGCATCAATAAGTACCGTTGGGAAAAACGTGAGGTTGGAAAACTGCACACGTTAAATATTGATTATTGCGTTTAGTCGACCTTGAAAATTTGTTCTCAACGTTCCCTTTAGTTGTTTTAAAAATGACTTTCATAAAATTTCTTTATTCAGAAATTTTATGAAAGTTTTTTATTTTTTATAAATAAAGCAAAACATATTATACTTACACTATAACGAAAACAGAGACACTGACGCTCTTGTAGAGAGAACATGATGGCTATTTTTAATTCGGGTATCCGTCAATCAAGGAGGAAATTTTAATGAAAAAACCGATTGTATTATTGGGGTTGTTTTTCGTCATCGGGCTAACAGCATGCACGAAACAAAATGAAACAAATCAAACAACGACGCCTACTACTGCGAGCACGACTAAAGATGCGAAAAATGATAAAAGTTTCGAACGATTAACTGCACAAGAAGGAAAAGAAATTGATGAAATGATGGAAGAAATCGATTATGAAAGACCAGAAGTAAAGGTGGAGGGGGATGCCCTCGTTTATAAAGGCGCTTTGTATTATAGTGGTTTGGTGAAATTAGAAAAACTCTATAAAGAGAATCCCAAAGTGACTAGATTGAAATTAGAATCGCCTGGAGGCGTCACACTACTGGGAATGAGTTTCGGTGAATTTGTCCATAAAAACAATTTAGACGTAGAAGTAACAGGCACTGTTTTTTCATCCGCAGCAAATTATATTTTTACTGCTGGTAAGAAAGTTTACTTGCATAAAGACTCTATCATTGGGTTTCATGGTGGTGAAGGTGATCCCACTGAGCCGATAGAAGGTATGGAAGAACGTACCAAAGAAGAACAAAAAGAGTATGAAGCGAATGCTCGACGTGGATATAATTGGCAAACAGAATTTTTTAAAGAATTAGGTGTTAATCCAAGTATTGTCAACTTAGGACAAGACAAGAAGTATGAAAAATATTCCGATGAAAAAATCGTGGGCTGGACGTATACGTTAGAAGCGTTTAAAAAATTAGGTATCAAAAATATTGAATTAGTAGATGGTGAATGGAATACGCCAACAGACATGGGGGATGGCGAGTCCTTGTTTGTCATTCAAGCCAATGACATAAAATAAAAAAAAGCGTGGGCCAAAAGTCATTATGAACTTTTGGTCCACGCTTAAAATCTGGCGTATTATAAAAATAAACCCGAACATCTATTGAGGCTAATGGGCATTTTGCCATATTATTAAGGGCCACTCATAATAGTCCACACTAGTTCCCCCTTATATAAACCGCATGTATCTATAGGGTGCAAGGACAGCCGTAGACAATCTGCAAGTTTCATTTGCAGATCCCCTTCTCCTTTCAACACTGGTTGATTTTGTGAATTAATTCGGTAAGTATGTCCGTTATACTCTATACTTAATCGATTCAAAAGTAACGCGCCTGCAGTTTTTTTCAGTGGCAACTCCTCGCGAAGACAGATTGACCAGCCCTTTTTACTGTTATCCAAAACTTTAATTTCTTGCTCATTCGTCGGTTTAACTACTGCATCTACAGCTGGAATTTCTTGGGTTCCAAAACTGATTTCAGATGGTAGAATGACCTGTGGACCGGCGTATTGAACGACTGTACTAGCTACAGCGCTTAAATTCCAACGCATCGCTACAGCAACAACTTTTACTCCTTCTTTTAGCTTGGGTACCGCCAATTGATACTTGCCTTGTTTATCCACTTTCCCACTAGCAATAACCTTATTGTCTACTTTTATATCAATTGCGGCCTCTGGTTCGGCGGTTCCACTAACTTGTGTACTTTCCGTAGTCAATGGGTCGATTGTTGTTGGAGCAAGTTCTTTTTTCTTTGAAAACCTGCCTCCTGTGATTTTCCCAATTTTTCCAGAATCAAAAGTATTTTTAAATGTTAGATTATCTGATTTTAAATCTAATGTATGCTGTTCGGGTGTATACGTATCTAAAGAAAAACTTGCTGATAAAGGTCCCGAGTAACTAGTATCCGGATTTTCTAAACCACTCTTCCCAAGATTCCAAGTATTTATTCCTTGAGGAGAGGCAAGTGTTACGGCCGTTTTTTGTGCCCAGGCACCTAAAGCGTTCCCTTTGCTGTTTGCTATCAAAAAATTTGCTCCTTCTTGTAAAGCCAATTGCTTCCCTGTTTGCACTGTGGATTGTATCCCTTCTGAAGTTGCTACTAAGGTGCCGTTGGCTTTAACTATTATAGAACCGTTATACATCAAAATAGCTTCTTCCTCTGTTCTTTTAGAGCTCACACTTAATTCAGCCTCATTTTGCACCACTAAAGTGCCGTTATTCGCAACACTACGAATAGCAGAATCCATCGCAGACGTAATTTCCGCTTTGCCATAAAGATTAATTTCCCCGTCATTATTCGACATAAGTAGTCCTAGGCCTTTCGCGTGAACAGTTAAATTTGCCTTTTCTCCTACAGTTACACCGCCATTCGTGGCGATGGCAACAGCACTTGCAGTATCTTCAAACATGATCTTAGCATCTTTAGCGATATTCAGCTGTTTTCCCTGAAAAACTTCTTCTAAACTAGCACTAGCTTCGATAGTTCCGCTAAGATTAGCTGTTCCAGCTGCTAAATAAATAAATTGATTCCCCGAAGAAGTCACATTTTTATAATTAACGATAACCCCGGGATACTCAGACCAAAAGAATGAGTAAATCGGCTGATTTATCAAGTGAACTTCTTCGATGTCGCAGACAGCATTACTTAAAGCCACCCCAATACTTTGAAAATTAACATCAATAGTATGACCATTTCCTATAATTTTTTTACTCCCCACAAAATTAAATGATTCCTGGATTTTAATGTCTTTCTCTATAGAAATTTGTTGAATGTCGGCATTGAGTAAAGCTGCTTTAAACTCTGAATAAGTGCTGACAGTTGTATGACTCTGACTTACACGTTCTTCAGCAGTTTGCTGGTCTTCTTTTTCAGTTATTGTAGGCTCTTTCGTACTTGTTGTGGCAGGCGTTTCTTTTTCAGATGATGTTAAACTCTGTTGAGATTGCTCAGATTCCACAGTTTCGCTGGTTGTCTTATCCAGTTGATCATTTTTATCAGAGGCCACTGTTAGTACGTGATCTTCAGCAAAAGCGACTTCCCTATTACTTTGGTAGCCTCCTATAACTCCCAACAGTAAAAGAGTGATGATACTATAAATTTTTTTGGTTGGATTCTTCATATTCTAACCTCCCGTTGACGCCGCTATTAAACAATTCAGTTAAATAACCGTTGTAATCTAATTCAAAATAATCGTATCATACCTTATTTCTTCAAATTAGTTCTAATTTTTTCTCTGGTCTAGAATTAATTTGAAGGATTTGCCTTTTCTGACTATCTTAAAATCGATACACTGATTTAAAAATGACAATAAAAAATAATTCAAAAGGTCACCGGCTTAAACGGCTCTATACTAGAGAGATATGTTAGTGCCTCTCTCTTTTCGCTTCCGTTACAGCACACTCTGTCCAAAAAACGAATAAATTCATACATTATTGTGACGTTACCTGTAAAATCATGCCCTTAAAAAAACACGCCCCAGAGCGGAAACCATTCTGGGGCGTGTTCGGTTGGCTATCCTCTCTGAAAGCTGGTTCGTTCAAGGAGAGTACTTCTGGATTTCAAGGAACCAGATAGCCAACGCTCTTGTTCTACCCCTCGCTGTCTGGGCCGAGGAAGAACAAGAACTATTAAATACTTTTATCAGCCGCTGAAACCATTCAGAAAATTCCTAATTAAAAGAGGTTGCTTTCTAACTTTCTTACGGCCCTGTTACTAAATTCCACGTAACAGTGGCATTGTATTGCTCGCCTTTCGTCCCTTGATTAGCAGGAACTTCGAGTTTGACTTTGTCAAATTGGAAATCCAATTGATAAATATCGGCTCCGCCAAATTCTTGGGTACCAATAATGCTAGTACTGCTATTATTGGCAGTTAATGCTAAAGCTTTTGTCACACCTACACTGGTCACTAATTCTGTTGGTTGGTTGTAATTCGCAACACTAGCAACAGGAACTTGACCGAAAATCAAGCGAGTCGCTGTCGGTAAGCTATCTTTGGCTGACTTCGGTTGTGATAACTGCGCCGTCAAACTCCAATTTGGTTGGGTTTTCTTAAGACGTAAATAAGGATTACGGGTACCATTGCCATAGTAATCAGCCGCCTTCTTCAAACCATGTTGCTTGGTAGCGCCCGCCACTCCAACTTGACCAAAATCGAAAGTTGGTACGCTGATAAACCCTTCTCCAGTCGGTTCCTTTGTTTCTTGATCTAAATCTTTAATCCGAACAGTGTCTGAAGCCTTCAAGTTACCAAAGTTCCCTGTGACTTCCACAGCGGCTTTTAGCACTTGGTTTGGTTGTCCAGTAACTTTTGTTCCGATGAGATTAATCGTTAATTGTCCACCAACAGGAAGACTGCTGTCTAAAGGAATCTCAAAACCTGCTTCCCACTGTTCTTTCGTGATTGGTAGAACTTTCGTATTTTGACCAGTACCTAAAAGAAACAGTTCAGTGGGTGTACTAATTCCAGCCGCCCATTCAGCAGTCGGCTTGATCTTGATTGAGGTTAGAGGTGCTTCTCCAGTATTTTTTAGAAGAACTTCCCAATATTCCATAGTGGCGCCATTGTCAATAATATCGACTGCACCACGCATTGTTAAGTTAGCGCTGATGCTTGCTTCTTTGTAGACTGCTGTCATATCATCATTGTCATCAAAGGTGGTGTTATACGTTGGCGTAGTGCTTGTTGTCAACGTGTTCGGTTTCGTTTTACCTTTGTACCAGCCTTGGAAGATGTAGGTTTTGCCACCTGCTGTGTAGCTAGCAGGTAAAGCTTTGGCAGCTGTGTACTTGAAGGTGTCGCTAGTCATCGGAATCTGGTTGCCTTGGGTGAAGCCTGTTGGTGCACTTGGTAACTTGGCACCAGTGGCATCGACGAAGTTCTCGGTGACACGGCGGTTTTCTAAATAGTAATATACTGGCCCATTCGTACCATTTAAAACTAATCCATCTACATTAAAGAAGCCATGATATAATCCTGCTGCCATTGGATAAGTTGCCAATGATGATTCTGCTGGTAATGTATTTTTTAATGTGAAGTCTGTAAGATTTCCATTAGGAATTAACGTCAGCCATTTACTAGCATCATAAGTTGGCAAGTTAATTGTGCTATTGATTAAATCGGTACTTTGTGTTTGAGCAAGTGGATAACTAGGTGCTGTCTTACTATAATATTCATTTGGTGTAATCGTAATATTTTTATAGCGTTTAGGTATTTTAAAATTTACATCCGTTAACCCTGCAACGAGTCTTGGTACTTTAGACAACGAACCTGTTTCTGGTACAACTAATTGCTTTTTATCTGTAATATTAACAGCTGTTAAGGGAACTTTATCTTTTAAGTCAAGTGGACTCATTGGGTCTAAAAGCGATGAACTCACTAATCTTATATAATCCGTTGATAAATTAATTTCACTTGGGTTAATAAATTTCCCTGCTTCATCCACAAAATAGAAATCTAATGTTTTCTCAGGGAGTGCTGCTACTGGTGACTCTTTATAAACCATGGTTACATCATCTTGGTCGTCATAAGTAACAGGATAACTAGGAATTTTCCCAGTTTCTAAATTATCAGGTTTTATCTTTCCTTTATACCAACCAACAAATTGATACAGCTTATCATTCGTTGTATCACGATAAACATTAGGAAGTTCTTTGTTCATAGTATAAGTAAAGTCTTCACTGTCAATAATTGTCTGACGTCCCTGTTCAAAATGTAATGGTGGACTGATTTTCGTACCATTGGTGTCGACAAAATTTTCAGTGACACGGCGGTTTTCTAAGAAATAATACATCGTATCGTCAGTTGTAAAGTAGCTAGGAGAGTCTTGTGTTGTAAAACTCGTTAAAACACCAGCAAAATTAGTGTTGGTTGAATCACTAGCCCATGAAGGTCTATACATTGCATAAGAGTTTGCGGTATTCGTTGCATACAAACCATACCTTTGACCATCTGTTTGCACACGCTCTTCTGTCGTTGAAGATACATACTTTACTTTTGTAGTCGCAATCGGATAAGCAGTCGTCGATCCGTTGTAGTTCGTTCCTGGGGTTACAGTTGGTATCTGGTAGTATTTCGGAACTACTACACGAAAATCAGTTGCTCCGTAAAAACTTGGATTTACGTCTGGCGTATACGTAAGCTGTCTACCTGGAATAGTTAATTGTTTTAAATTACCAACGTTTGTTCCAGTAGCCGTACCAACTTTCGTTGCGGTTGCATTTCTTACTTCTGTTAAATTAGTCGTCATTGCAAAATTAGTAGGAGCTACATACTCACCTTTTTCATTAATAAACCCAAATTTATAAGTAAGTTCGGGAACGGTTGTTGTTTGTTCTACAGATTCTTCATAGACCACATTCAAATCATCATTGTCATCAAAAGTGACTGGATAGCTCGGTGCATCGGTTCTCAACGTATCTGGTTTGGTTTTTCCTTTGTACCAGCCTTTTAAGACGTAGGTTTTACCGTCAGTGCCTTTGTAGCTTTTTGGTAAAGTGCCACTTTGGGTAAAGGTGTAGGCGTCGCTATCAATCACCGTTTGTTTGCCTTGGGTGAAGCCAGTTGGTGCACTTGGTAATTTGGCACCGCTAGCATCGACGAAGTTCTCGGTGACACGGCGGTTTTCTAAATAGTAATTGACTGTCCCTGTTGCATAATACTCAATAAGATCCACTGCAGTCTCTGCAATATTATTATAGGTCATTTTATACAAACTACTAAAGCCTGTTTTAGTGACTTCATTTCCCCATAACACTTTCCGAACTTGATAATTTGTTTGAGAATTACTATCTGGAGTCAGACTTAACCGACTTGGTGAATATACGTTAGTAGTACCATTATAAGAGTCCCAGACTCCTGTGACCGCTGGATAAGCCGTCCCTTGGTAGTTACTTGGAGGTGTTAATGTTGGCGTTTTATAATATTTAGGAATGGTGACTATACTATTTAGCGTTCCATAATATGTTTGTCCTTGACCTAGCCCGCCAGTTGGATTGTAGGCTGGAATTGTTAAACTTAAATAATTACCCTTGACAGAACTATTGACGGTTTGTAACTTCGCGTAGGTCGCATCCTTCACGACACCGACATCGGTACTGACATTAAATTTGCTGGTTGGCGGAATATACTTTCCTTGTTCATTGACAAAGCCAAATTGAATGGTATTGCCACCTAGCTTTACCTCATCGTAAACGACGGTGACATCATCTTGATCATCATAAGTGACTGGATACGAAATGTTACGGTTATCGGTGGAAATTTGATTCAGTTTTGCTGGTTTAGCCTTCCCTTTATACCAACCTTTTAAAACATAAGGTTTATTGTTGACTTTATAGATATAAGGTAAGGTCCCCTTTTGAGTATAGGTAAAATTATCACTGTCAATCACGGTTTGTTTGCCTTGGGTAAAACTAGGTGGTGGCGTGATTTTCGTTCCATTACTATCGACGAAGTTCTCAGTGACACGGCGGTTTTCTAAGAAATAATACATCGTATCGTCTGTGGTGTAATAGCTCGGGTGACTGTTTCCTGTATCACTATCTGTGACAGCACGTGATAAAACCCCACTAAAAGATGTTTTGGTCGTATCAACTGTCCAATAGCTTAAATACATTCGATAAGAATGGGCTGTTGCTAGTGCTTTCAAGGCATACTGTTCTCCGTTTACTTCCAAACGTTCATCAGGTCTTGCACTATTTAGAAATCTTAGTCTGGATGTAGCTATTGGGTAGGCCGTACCAGAGCCTGTATAATGAGCTCCCGGTTTCACTGTAGGCATCTTATAATATTTAGGAACTGTTAATTGAAAACCTGTTGCCCCTGAAAACGCAGGATTAATCGCCGGTGTATAGGTTAGTTGTTGGCTCGGAATTGTCAAATGTTTCAAATTGCCATTATTTACTCCTGTAGCTGTGCCGACTTGTTTCGGCGTTGCATTTATAACCGTCGTTAGATTCGTTTTCATCGCAAAGGAAGATGGTGCAACCAACGTCCCTTTTTCATTAACAAAACCGAATTTATAGGTAACCGCTGGAATAGTTGCTGTTTGATCTACAGCTTCCTCATACACCACATTCAAGTCATCATTACCATCATAAGTGACAGCATAACTTGGTGTTTTCGTTGTTTTTAAAGTTGTTGGTTTGGTTTTCCCTTTGTACCAGCCTTTTAACACGTAGGTTTTGCCGTTAGTGCCTTTGTAGCTTTTTGGTAAGGTGCCACTTTGGGTAAAGATGTAGGAATCGCTATCAATTGCCGTTTGTTTGCCTTGAACAAAACCAGTCGGCAAGTTCGTTAATTTATTGCCTGCTGGATCAACAAAGTTTTCGGTGACTTTGCGATAGGTTAGATAGTAATATACTGGCTTGTCTAACATGAAATACGTACCATTTCCTACATATCCTTTATCAGGATCCATAATGGTTTCTCTTAAAAAGTGAGGCACGTTAACATCTGCTGGTGCTGAAGATGTTGTTTGATTGAAAACAAATGATTGATTCCCACTTTTCGTTAATTCAAAATTCTTAGAAAGATTTTTCGTAGCATTTTCAGTCATAACATTTGAACTTACATCAGTATAAGCGTTTATATTAGGAAATGAATATGCTGTATCAAAAGTACCATTCTTATTGTAGACACTCATTTTTTCATAATATTTTGGCGGAAAGAAAGTTAAATTAGCAGCACTATATTGCCAAGTACGACCACTTACTGTATTAAGAGATTGCTTATAATAAGTAATTTCTTTCAAATTATTGTTTGTTGGAGCAAAACGACCTTTTTCAATGCTAAGTGTTTTCCAATCATTTGTTATGAATGATTCCCCAGCCCAGATATCATATGCTAAATTAATGGTTGAGGCATCTACACGCTTGCCCGTTTCATCAATAAAACCAAATTGATACGTTAATTGCGGAAAGTTAACAGTTGCTTTAGGAGAAATCTGTTTTGGTTGTACTAAACTTTCTCCAACATTGGTATCTTCCGCAGTCTTTGAATTTCCATTTCCAACAACCGCTTCTTGCTTCTTTTTCTCCACCACATCCGCACTAGTTTCTTTCTCCTCTTGACTTTCCACATTCGGTGCTTCACTCGTTTCAGTCGCTAGTGTTTCTGTTACTTCGTTTTCTGCTGTCTCTTTGGTATCTTCCGTCTGCTCCTTACTCTCCACAGTCGGACTACTTTCAATCGTCATGGTTTCCGCAACAGCTGTGACCCCTGTTAATGAATTGACTAATAATGAACAACATAAACTGAATGTTGCTAACTGTTTAAATTTGATTTTCTTCATGTCGTCC
>JAPYZE010004116.1:0-13579 GCA_030522805.1 Leptomastidea abnormis
TGTTCAAGAAAAACCAACCCCGGATTCGGATTCAGCGCGTCAAAATACATAAGGGTAGATGGGTCTAGTATTTTGAACAGACCACTTTTTTTTGTGTGCTGGTGTTATTAAAATATTTAACAAAACGTCTATTTTCTTGAGGATTATTTGGGGAATTTTCTCAGGGTTGCCGAAGGCAAGAATATCATCCTCGAGGAGTAGACAATGATGTCTTTTTAAATTATAAATTAAATAAATATTTTAATTATGTTTTTGACTTTTATTTTTTTATTTCTAAAGGGGAAAAAAAATAAAAGTTAAAAAATATGTTTAAATTTTTTTATTCTTTTAAAAAAAATTTTACAAAATATATTAAAATTACATTATTACATTCATAATTTTTAAAGCCATAAATTATAATTAAATACTATTAAAACCTTTCAAAATTCCATAAATGCAAAACAATTATTTTTTCTTAATTGGCCTTATTTTTTCCCAGTCCCGGATTCGCCTGAAACAGGAGCAGGTATTTTTGGTCACGTTTAATTTTTCGCATACGTAGCAGTATTTGGTTTTTGATGGTGGCTCTGGACACTCATTTTTATTGTGGCCGCCCCGGCGGCAATTAAAATACAGCAGCTTAGCCGAAGGATCAATCACCTTACATTTCGATGGCTCAATGATCCAATCCTTAGTTAGTCTATGATTGATGATCATTCCCTGAGCTATATCATAAATGTCCTTAGTTTTGCTTTCCAGCAAATTAGGGACGTAATTGAAATCCGTAATAAGTAACCGTATAACCATACATTCCACTTCTCTATTCATTCTTTGAATGACGCTCTCTGCCGTATTCTTTAATTCTTTTTTGGTGCCTTATTTACATCAACATTCAATTTTTGTAGTTGTTGCTCCAAAATAGCTGCTTCCTTATGAGCTTTTTCTGCTGCTTGTTGGGCAGCATTTCTCTTTTCCATTAATTTAGCGGCCATATCATCATATTCCGTAAGTGAACTTTTAACATTGAACTGACTCATCATTCTATTATTTTCATTAATATTATCTATAGCCTCATCGACTGTACGTGGTATACCAATTTTTGTTATGTCAACATATGACCGTTTTCTAAAAACAAAAAAAAAACAATAAAAAATCAATCATTGATAAACATTAGATAATAATGTTATAGTTTAAATAATTAATTTATAAATGCTTACGTTGCAGGTGATATTGTTGTCTCATTTGGCCGCACACTATTTGTTTCTGGACTTTCCGAATAGTTTGGACTGAAATAAACAATAAAAAAAATTATAATTATTTTTGTATAATAATATCAAAATTTAACTAATAAATTTATTAAAAACTTACATTTTTGGCCTTGCACCTAAACGTTCATAACCATGTGGTGGAACCATATTTTGAATAGGTTGCCTGAATTGTTTAGACAAAATTGGCTGTAGTCTTCCGGATGCCATATTAGATGCATCTTGCGTGATAATTTCTTTCTTTTTCTGTGTTGCCGAACCTCTTTCTTCCTTATTTTTGTCTCTTCCAGATCTTAACAATAACTTCTCTTTCAATTCCAAAACCCTTATTTTTTTTAACAAATTTTCTTTTTCCAGCCGTACATCAATAATCTCATCACAATCACTTTTATTTTTTTCTTCAACTTTAGCTTCCTTACTATGCTTGGTTAGATCCTCCTTTATTATAACCGGAGTTGAATTAACTTTCAATTGTTCAGCTGGAAGAGATATCTCCATACACGACACTTTGTCTTTCCGTAAATCAATGTTGACTTCTGGTGTCTCAACTTTATTTTCTTCAGCCGGCACAGACTTCCTTACATTACTTCTTACTAATTCTAACTTGAAAAGTTCCTCAAAATAATCCTTATGAGAACACCTTTAAGGATTCAGCAATAGCATTATTTTCCATTCTGAAACAAATTAAAAGAAAAAAAAATAAATGAAAATTATTAAAGAAATATTCGACAATTTATATTTATATAAAAAAATTGCGTGTCGAAAAATTTATATAATCATATAAATTATTGTCCAATGAACAATTTTTTTGATGGCTATCTATTTTTCTAGACATACCTAACCTCTTCACTATCCCTAAAATAATAATAGTCTTGGGGATAGTGAAGAGACTATGTCATAAAAAGCCATACCCGTCAAGCTTTTGTATCAATTGTTAAAATTTTTTACGAAAGATATTGTAAAATATAATAGACGAAAATTAAACTTACAACACTTGTTTTTGCGCCTGAAGAGAAGGGTCATTGGAGAAGTCAGGCCCTATGCTGCCCAGATTAGCCACATAATTTAGTCTAGTTATGTCGGAAATTGTTGACACCTTTTAATTTTTTGTAACGCGAATGACTCGAGAATAGATTTTTATTAAACTCATACGTGCAACTGAAAGTGTCTTGGCGCGGATTTTTAAAGTCCGCGGCCGTGTGGCATGGCGTAGTTTTTGATTACGCATTTCATACGTGAAGTCGTTGCTGGGCGCGAGTCATCTGTTTGGCCGAAGCGCCGAGAGCGCAGCGCTTATTCGCTTAGTGCAACAAGTCGTTGGAGGGGATAAGAAAAACGATCTAAGCGCCCATGGTGGCAAAAGTTATCGTACTTTTAGGACTTTTAACATACACGCTTCTGACACGACGTATTAAATCGTGGGTTAAATAAATTAGAAATTTGTTACGCAATATTTGAGGTGAACAAAATCACAATTAATTAATATACTTCGATATTACAGAAAAAATTTGTGAGTAAATGCAGTAGTGTCGCCTACAAATCCATTTGTATCTCTCATTTTGAGGCTAAGCCGCTTGCTTCGACATAGGCCCGTATATCTATATATCGCGTGCTGCGTCATCGGCGGCTCTCACAGCTAACTGTTCAACCCCGAAATGAGAGGTAAAATGGATTTCTCACCAATACCGCTGTATTCACTTACACATGTTTTATGAAATATCAAAGTTAATTGATTGATTGTAATTTTGTTAACCATATGTATAAAATTATAAACTCCTAATTTATTTAATCCGCGATTCAATACGACGTGCCGTAAGCGCTGTATGTTAAAAGTCCTGAAATTTTGACGGCTTTCGCCACGAAGTGAGGGCGCCATCACACTTGCACTAAGCGAATAGCTGCCCACGATCGCGAATATATTCCGCACGTCTCTCATTGTCGAGAGAAGCTAGAGAGCAGACTCGGTATAGCCAATCAGCGTCAGTTACATGTGCTCGTCTAAGCCAATAAAATTTTCTCGTGACGGGACTGCTGACGGTAAATTTGACATGTGACGTTTGGGACGGAACATGAATGTTGTGGCACCTTCTTTTAAAATCCAAAATTTAAAAAATTTTAAAGATTTTTTTTAAAAAATTTTTTTAAGTTCCAAAGTTTAAAAAAAAATGTTTAAAATTGTTTCTTAAAAGCGGTTTCCAGAAGAAAAAAAACTTAAGGTGAAATCTCATCTGGGATTTAATCTGCAGCTTTGGCCATGACATCTTATCTGGGATCTCATCTGAGTTCTTATCTGAGGTTTATCAGTAGGAAAGCTTCACCAATCATTGTTTCAGAAACGCTTACTTGATTTAATAAATAAATGTCTTGAAAAAGTAATTTGTGGTGATTATAATATTGTTCTTTTAAAATATCTTTCATAATTGGTAGACTATATATTAAAAGAAACAATTTTAATTCATTGGCTTTACAATAAGAAGTTGCTTAGTGATCTTACAAGGGGAGGTTGCTATCTTTGGGAACTGGATTTGACCCAAACTTGGGAAGAAAGTTGCTTTTTATTTGAGTAAAAAATTGTCAAAGGGTTTTATTAAAATACTCGTTTAATTTATAACAAAATAATAAACAATAATTTTTTCTTATATCTACATCATTGAATAAAATCATGGTTTTATAAACGTGAGTGTATAAAAATTTGTACTAACATTAAATAGCGTATAATAGTAATATTTAAATTCTGAAATAACACTAGGTACAAATTTTTTTTAGCCTATTCGAGGTGTTAACAATACTCTGGGAGAAGAATCTGATGAATCTCACGCTGAAAAAGAAACTTTAAAACATATTTCATTGGATGAAGAACATCCTGTTGATCCAACAAATGAGGTATGATTAATTCCAATTATGCGTTCAATAGTAAAAACCTTTTTTTAATAAGTGTTTCTGAAATAACGCCAATTAATAAGGTCAATTTACAACCATATTAAATTTACAACTGAACGAGGAGCAACAGTGTAAAAAATTACTTGAGTGACTAAATATAGAAAAAAAGTATATATATATATATATATTATATTTTAAGTAATGAATTTGTCAACTTGGATTTTTTACAAAAATGTCTCAAAGAGAAAAAAATTGCCGATGGCTTTTTGTCAAAAGATGACATCGATCATTATATTATCAAGGTAGATAAGTTTGAACAATACTTTGAAACAGATGTTATGGGATTTTTTAAATGTGTTATTGAATTAGAGATAGCGGAAGAAAAATTTACTCGTTTATATTGTTCAAACGCCTTTGTAGGAAACTACAAAGCAGTAATATGTGACAGTTGCTGCTGCTGGGCTCACTATGAATGTTGTTAATGTAAAAAAGACAAAAAAATTAAAAAAAACCCCTAAGTTTCTTTTCAATCAGTGTTGCCAAAATTTTAAACGACCGTAACATACAAATTAGTATTCGTCATTTAAAATTAGCTTTCTTTAAGTAAACAATTTCAAATCATTTTTTATATTTCATATGGCAACTTTTAAATTTTCTTCATATAAATTTAAGGCCTTTAATGATGTAATTAACATACTATCTTAAAATAATACAAAAACTTTCATTCATGTACATGTAGGCGTGTAAATTTTCAATTATAATGGGGCAAGTCCCAATCCAAATTACTTCACTCGTAAAACATTATGTTACTTTATTAATTTCAATAGTTTAAAGATTATAATAGCATTGCGGACTTTCATACATTTTATTTACTTATTATTGTAGTTCAAAATTTCTTTATACATTTTTGTTTTATGCAGTTGCCTCTGCATTTCTATGTATTTATGTCTCTTCTATGTATTTAACGATTTGTAAAAGGGCTGTTAAGTCCGTTAATTAATAAATAAATAAATAAATTATAAATCGGGCATTTATTTTTGCCGCCTCTTTCTACATAATGTAAAAGTACTACCAGAAATAGGAGCAACGAGCCTGCTAGTGGGTTACTAGAAATTATCAAATTAAATTAAGATAAACTCGCAGTACATATTATACCTTTTTTGATGGAAGGTCAGTGTTTATGGGATTATTATAAAGAAAATTCACTTTTTATGATTATTTTAATTGATGATTTGCAAATGAATGAAGCCTACGTTACCGAACTTGAGGAGATGAAGAAGATAAAGTTGGCAAGAGGTTAAACCCTGCGAGATTTATTTTCGACTCCGGAACATGCAATCGCTTTATCGGCCCTCAAACTGAATACTTTAAAAGAGCTAGTCACGAGTGGTAGCTGTTGCGTAAAATATCCGAACCTCTGCTGTATGCTGGCGATCAAGTATCAAAAAAGTGCTGCCATAAACACATAACACATTTATAGAGTCAGTGAGGATTGCTCTTGATGTTCTTTTTAGATAAAATTTTTCCGTTCTGTGTTCATAGAAGGTATTCATTCCATCACCTAAGCTTGGAGGATATGATAAATCTGACAAAATTGATATGGGTAGTGCCGTAAATGTGAGTAAAAAAATTATTCTATCATATTCATTCACTATTTTATATTGCATAAAAATTGACACAGCTACACAAAAAAATAAAATAAATTAATAAAAGAAAAAAATTATGCTTAGATCTACATACGTTTATACGTACCTGGGATATAATAGGCTTTTTGTTTATAAAAATGTACGCCCGGGTTCTTTGGTTATCGATTGCTTGGAGAATAGGATTTTTACTTAAAACAACATACGCCTTTGCTGGCGATCCCAAATCGGAGTTGCAATGATCTAGATCATTTCGCGATCTTAAATCACATTTAAATCAAAGACCTTTCAATTCAATGATCTGAGTCTGCGTCAAGATCATAGATCTCCAAAATCTTCGACCTGAGACATCACTGGAATCATGAATCAAAAGATCTTTGATTCAAAGTTGGCTTTGGATCATGAATCATTACTCGATTTTCGATCTAGATCAACTTCGGATTTGCAACCCTGGTTTAGATTGACTTCCCTATATGAGATTTCAGATAAAATCCTGCACTGAAAGGAAAAATTTCTGAAAATTTCCAAGAAACCAAGTAAAATTTACTTGCAAGTAAAGAATCATAGGTAAATTTAACTTATTAAATCTGATATTTTTATTTAACTAAAATTTACATGCGTTTTAAAGCAAACCTAAATTTGTTAATTCTTTTGCTTTAGCACCAAGTAAATTTTATTTAGAATTATATCTATTAAGGCAAGTTGAGAAAAAAGGCAAGGCATGACGACCACGACATTATAGATTATTAAAATTCGAATCGAACGAGGATTAAATTTTTATATTTTTAATTATTTTAGTTTTCCTACTCATAATTACTAATATTTCTAGTGAATATTATTAATTAGATTGTAAACTTTCATATGGACCCAAAATTATGGATGAAATATTTATTTTTAATAAAAATTTGTTACCGAAAGCTATAAATGTGAGAAAATATTTTCGAAAAGTTTTCGTCTCCTAGCCGAAAATTCCGAAATGGTTTTACCCTGAAGTTGGCGCAACGGTTTTACCGCGAGATTAGTCACAAATCATTCTTGTATATTATAAAATTTTATCTTTCGCAACTAATATAAATATTAAGATAGTTTTAATCGGGAATAGCGAGCCGTAAAAATAAAATGAAATTGAAAAGAAAAAAGAAATAAACTCGTTTCGCCCAGAATCATCTGTTGGGCTCATCAGTATAGGACGACGCATATTATATAGAAAATAAACTGATAAAAGAATTTTATATAGAAATATTGAAGCTTGTATATAATGTAGAGATGTAAAAAAGTGTAGCGAGAAACGAAAACGTATATTTCGCCACATAGCGGATAAAACAGAAACTAAAGAATAACTGAAAAAGACCAAAAGCATAATCAAGCAGATTAGTATTGCGCGCTTCGCACGCTCTTAACATAGCTTAAATTGAAATTTTATCAAAAAAATTAAATTTTATAATTTTGTAACATTTTCTCATTCTCGCTATCATTTCACTCGACAACTGATAAAACGCTAAAATTTAACTCAATTACGATGTTTTCAATAAATTTTTTTGTAACAATATTATAGGTTAGCGCGTGTTTACAATTGTTTGTTTTATTTATTTTTTTTTTTTTGTATATATTTATGCAGACTGATGTATGTAAATGCGCGCTAACCCTGGTAGCCAGATCTGCTGCATGATCGATTGCGCAGACTGTATATAATCTACTTCCGCAAATTTGAGCACTTTTTTATAACTAAACTTATGTAGGGCAATTGCATCAGAATTACGTCACTTTTTTGCAATTGTAAGTGATAACTTACGATTTTCAATATTCACTACACTTCACCTCAGATTTGCACAAAACTTGAGGAATATGCTAATCATCAGTCAACTTGCTGCAACTTAGCGTTTGTCTCGTGAAATCCCAAGTGCATAAAGCAAGTTGACGTGGCTCACCTGCTTAGCCTCTGAATTGCACAATAATTTAATCAGAGATTTTGATGCAAGGAATTAACAGAGAAATTATATTTAACTTACGTTAATATTTTATGAACCTTGTAAGCACTAATTTTAGCGTTAAAATTACATTTAAATTACATAATTATATTACAATCCGACTAATTGCATGATTTTTACGTCAAAATTATCACATAATTTTAATGTAATAATCGTGCAATTTGTAGGATTGTAATATTATTATGGAATCATGAGGATATTATACTTATATTTCTATTTTTTTATTCTTTTTTAACAACTTAGGTCTTTTTTATATTTTCTCTACTATAATAAGATGTAAACTATTTTTAAATCTTTAAATTTTAAAAAAAGCAAATTTGTGAGTAATTTTAAACAAACTGTAGTAAATTAATAATTATGATATTGGACTCATCTGCCGCATGATGTCTACATCAACATTACTAATTATAATTTAATTTTTTAAAACTTTTTAATTATTGTTTTTTAACTATCATTCACTAATGGTGATAATTAGGCTATTATTTTCTCGAGAATAAAGTTTCTGCATGAAATCAGCATGGGAGCGGTCAACCAGCTAAATGACCAAGTTTGTACCCGAGCAAATTAAATCAAGTCCAGTTAAACGAATTCAGCAACGATTTCTGGTTAATAATACTTGATAATTGCAATGTTTCTCTGCAAACATGTTTTTTTCGTAACATTTACTGCATTCAGACATTGTAGAAGTTTTTGATAAAAAAAGACAAATGAAATTATTTGTTTTGAGAGTGATTTTGCCCATTGTCTTTTTGTAATTTGATCATCACTTGATCATAAAAATTTAATTAAAAACAATCAATTTAAATTATGTATTTAAAAATTTTTAAACCATTTAAAATTACAATGAAAAATTACAAATACTCATCATAATTAACAATAATTAGTATACTAAAAACAAAATAAATAAACATATGAAACAATTCCATACAATTTCCAATAATAAATTAATTTAAACAATTTCTGTTGTTGAATGATGAGCGGTGCTAAAAAGTATTTGAAACGTTCCTGTAAAGAAAATAATATCTCATTAATACAGCTTTTTTTAAATTATTAATATATTTCGCAAGTGATTCATACCTAATAAATAGTATTATTAATTTCCATCATTATATAATGCTTCCATTTCATTTAAATGATTAGGTCCATTTTCGGCATCACCATTATTTTGTGCTCTTTTTTGTCTATTTATCTTGTCTCTATACCTTTGTTTTGCAGCTCTAACGGCTTCTTGCATTGCCAAACTAAAACTTTTTATTGTTATCTCCTTAAAAACGGTATTTACAACATCTAAAAAGAGAAAATCATGAAAAAATAAATTAATAAATAAATTTTAGGTTTATAAAAATTGTAATTTATTGAAAGATACTTACTGAATAACATAATGCTTATTGGGCTTTTGTAGAGCAATAAACGATAATCCTCATCCTTCGATTTAACCCAGTTGCAGCTCATTATAATCTCATCGGAAAAAATATCTTTTACGTATTGCCTTGTGGCTACTTTAAGATTTTCTCCACCCCAGATAACCAGATAATTTTTCTGAAAAACGATAAACAAAAAATTGCAAAAATATAACATGTGATGAAAATAGTATTTTTCGATACAAATAAGAGAAAGTAGTTTGAATCTTTGCCTGACGTTCCTGCCCAAGTGAAGTGAGAGTGTAATGTTCCCACGAGTCAAGAATCTATTTCTCGTGCGAGTATCGAACAAAATTTTTTGATACAACGCACAAAAAGCTTGGCTTTATATAAGCATTTTTGTTTAACCTACAGACGCTTAAAAAAATAGATTTCTTTTCTTTGCTTTTAAAGACGCCTTTATATGTGTAAAATAAGGTACATTATGTGATTTGGACCGAAACTAACTCTTTTTAGATATAGCCAATTATTATTCATTTTACTTGCGAATAGAGCAAACAAATTTTAAAAAATTTACTTTTTTTAAATAACTTCACGGAATCAAAAATTTTCGACTGATTACAAAAAACGTTTGTTAACAGTCAATCTATATAAAAAAATATTCACTGAGGATAAAAAAATTGACTATAATTTAGCTATTTTACAATATTTCTTTATAAAAGTAAAAAGATTAAAACTTTATTTCCTGTTCAAAAAAATTCCTGAAAAACACCTTAATTTTAAGCGTCTACAGGTATGTATATGTCCCCCTTAAAATGCGTAAAATCGAGCTTTATGCACGGAATATAAAAAAATAATAATTAAACATACTATCTCTTCTTTCTTTTCCTCATTCGTTTCGAGAGCGCGAATTTCATCGATTGTTTTTAACGGCAAACCATCTGGTAAACTTAATGAAATAGTTGGCATCTTTTTCCTACAATAAATAAGAATTAATTAAATTAAGTATGATTAATACTAAACTTTGATAAATTTGTTTTTATAAAGTTATTAAATGAGTATTAAAAGTGTCACATACGATGATTTCACATCTGCAGAAATTTCGTCTAACCGCTTGCACAAAGGATCGAGATATTTTTTTAGTAAAGCTTCAAATTTACTTAAAACATCACCGTTGTCATAAATTTCATCATCTGATTTAAATAAAAAATTATCTATTATAATTTATTTAACCCTGACTCAGTACACTATATTTTTAAAAATACAAAATAAAATTAAAAAAATTTGAAAAATTAAACATTAACATTAAACATTAAATTAAACATTTTTGCTAACCTATTATATGTCGCACCAAACTACTTTGTCGATCAATTACTCGTAAATACAAATCTATTTTAAATTTTGCTATATTTAAAGAAAAAAATTCGAGTAACTTTTCATATTTAAATTACTTTATTTTTCAATCTAATTATTTTGAGTTTATTAAAATATTGGCGCTATGTTTATCAAACTCAACCAATCACGTTACATTTTGAACAGCAGCCAATCAGGTCACGAATAAACCGGCTTCACTTTTCGGATTTCTCAATTTTATATAACTGAAAAGAATAAAATTTACACTACTAATAACGTTGTATTTTACAGCATTAAATTCTAAACTCACGGATTTTGTAAAACGAATAATTTTCTAAATATGTAGAAAATTATTTGTTTTACAAAATCCGTGGGTTTAGAATTTAATGCTGTAAAATACAGCGGTTTTATTCTCCTTGCGGTAAAAACAATATAATAATGCTTTTAGTCTTTTTCAGTTATTCTTTAGTTTCTGTTTTATCCGCTATGTGGCGAAATATACGTTTTCGTTTCTCGATACACTTTTTTACATCTCTACATTATAATATTATAGCAGAGGAATCATGAGTTCCATAATAATATGGAGAAGTTTCACTATGCAAATCATTCCACTCTTATTATATTACCTACGACAAATAATCCATTTATAAATAAAAAATTAAACATTTTGTTCATTTTATTACTGTAATTCATGAATTTTACCTCTTTTAAATTGAATAAGAGTCTTTCAGGACTTGGAGCACCAACTGGCTTACTGAAATCTCTGAAAATTGATGGACCTGTCAAATCCAAATCTTTACTGCCATAATCTGCTAAAATTAAAAAAAAAAATAAATATTGCACAGTCATTATAACTTTGACATAGCAATGTATCTAAAATTATAAGAAATTAAAAGTTTAAATCGTCGGCTCCGGGCAAGAAGATGCCATTTCAGAGCCCACGGCATCTTCTTGCCCGGAGCCGACGAAATATGTTAGCTTTCTAAAATTATAAAAGTAAATTAAATTAAATTTTAAATAAAAACATTGATTTATTTATGATTCATTCGCTTTCCACTCATCTTTGAGTGACTTAAGTTTTACTAATTAGACTGAAAATCAAATATTTGGCTTTTTGTTAATTTCTCTTAAACAATTAACAATTTGACTTTTATAATCTAATTTTAGCTGTTTTCTTTTTTAATGATATTTTAATAATACAATACAAAAAAATAGATACATAAATAAATAAAAAACAAAACATGTAATTAAAAATTATTTATTAAAGAATGGTTTTCTAAAGATGATATTAAACATTTGGTATGATATAAAAAAAAAAAAAATGATCCGATATAATAATTACCTAATTTTAACTTATTAACTATATTTATTTTTATTTATAAATTAAAAAAAAGTACTTAATTGACTTATTCTATCAATTTTTTTTGATGAATAAACAGCGCAGTACATTTATTGCAACCATTCATCTATTTTTACAGTTGCTATTCTTTTTCAATTTTACTGCTTATAAAGTAGCTGAAATAGAGTTAACTAAAGTTAAGACATCAATAAATAAAATATTAATTAATAATATTAAAAATAATTTTACCTTTCATTCATATATTCAGAAACAAAAATTAAAAAAAAATTATTTTTCTATCAAGTTTCAGGACTTTTCTCTGAAATATTATTTATTTTATTTAAGTTATTTATTAGCCATTGATCTTTTTTGATAGTAGGTATATAGTAACTGAAACAGAGTTACAATAATACGAAAAAAATTATACATTTTATAAAATTAAATATTATCAATCGTATAATTTTAAAATTCTTACTGTGAGATTTCGTACACCATAGTGCCATCATTAGTGAAAATGGATCTGAGAGACCGTAATCGAAAATGCCTGCCTTAAATTCATCTCTAGCCATTCTATCGGGATACACGTGTATGAATTTGCTACATCCAACATATAACATAGGTTCAAACGATTTGCAGCAGTCTCCAAGCTCATACCAGCTTGGGAAATCAATTCTCGCAAGCATTTTATGCAAAAGTGATCACTAATGCAAAGAAGATATAGTCATTGTAGAAAGAGTTTTAATTTGTGTTTTGGGACTTTGTAATTTGTTACACCCTTTTCATGGAAGAATTTTTCCACTGCATTTGACATCTCTTTAGGTGTCAGCAATTTTGTTTGAAGGGTTACTAACTGTTCCAGATTAACTATCATGTTTCGCAATATGTTAGGGGCGCGGGATTTATTGCATTGATTTTCCATAATGTGCTGCAAAAGAAATAAATAAATTAATGTATATTATTGCATACTTAATAATATAAGTAGTTAAATTCTTTACATTTTTTGATTCCAATGAAAGCTGAAAATAAAATTGTATTTATTAGTAACATTTTGAAAATAGATGATGAAATATTTTAATTTTATTTGAGTATGTTTTTTATTACTTACAATTCGATCATCTTTTTTCAGCATTATTTTTTCATTATGTTTTAAAACTACCTCTAAATTTGTATTCATGGCACTGGAATTTGATTTAAATCTTTGTTTAAATTATCCAATGAGAAATTATTTTTCGGAATTAACTAAAACATAGGTTATAAAACGAAAATTTGAATTTTTTTTTTCTTTTTTATAGAAAAGAACTTATAAACATTGCTTTGCTTTTATTTAAACCAAAATTGTAAGTGGATTTCATGGGCTCCATTTGATAAAAATATAATGTATTTAAATTGTTAATAAATAAAGCTAGATTTAGAGTAGAATAAAAAACTCTTGGATAGATAGATACATTGGTTGGGAGAAGAACAGAAAATATACCAGAGATACGATTTAGAAATCGAAAACTAGTGGAAACTGGAAAGGAGTAAAATATTGGGAGAATTGAATTTGAAGGTAAGAAAGATTCACAGTTGTCCAGAAAGAAACACAGCTAACAAGGAGAGTGCCTGGCCTGCGGGTCATGGATTTTGATGAAACTTGGTGTGCTGACTTGTTTTAGTTCGTAAAGAAAGAATTAGGATCCGGGTTATCGAGTTAATGAGATACTCGGATACCCAAAATCCGGATAGATTCGAATCTCAGATTCGTAGGGTTCGGATACTCAGGAGTATCCGG
>JAPYZE010004117.1:0-37725 GCA_030522805.1 Leptomastidea abnormis
TTTTTTCAAAAACATACCTAAAAAATAGCAATTTTTTGGAGATACGTCCTCGTCTTTTTCTAATCATTTGTAGCTATACTGCCAGTTGAGTTTTCTTTTCATATATTTAGATACTAGATAAGTAATCTAAGCAATATATAAAGGACCAATATAAAATTTTCAGCTGTTTGAAAGATTTTTTCAAAAACATACCTAAAAAATAGCAATTTTTTGGAGATACGTCCTTGTCTTTTTCTAATCATTTGTAGCTATACTGCCAGTCGAGTTTTCTTTTCATATTTAGATACTAGATAAGTAATCTACGCAATATAAAGAGGACCAATATTAAATTTTCAGCTGTAGGAAAGATTTTTTCAAAAGCATACTTGTAAAAAATCAAAATTTGTAAAAAAGCACTTAAATAAGGGTCTTTTACAGATTTAATAAATATAAATCAATACTTAAGTATCTTGATTTCTTCGAAAGTTATCGTGCGATAAAAAACCATTACATACAGACGTACATACATACACACACACACTCTTTTCTCTTTGAGATAGCAAAAAAAGGGAACGTTTGTATGTAATGTTCATTATACAAAGTGCCTTATATACAACGTTCATTGTTTCACCAGAGCCGACAAATAACTTACCGTGAAATTGGTATAGAAGGACGACACGAGTGAAGTAAAACTTGCTGGCTCATCATCCGTTGCTTCTTCTTCTTCTTCTTCACCTTCTACTCATCCTCGACTGCTGCTCCAAATCTGGTGTGTTCAAGGCCTCTTCTTTTCAAGTTTTATGCAGCAGCAGCTCACTGGCTTGCAAGCTATACTATATGACTGCATTGTTGGCAACTAGTAGCACTTCTTCTTTCTTCTTCCTTTACTTTTTCTTCGTCAATCTTATTCAGACTGAGATGAATATCACAGAAATCTTTAGTTTCGATAATCTTATAGAGTACCGTGACGATTGTCCTTTACCTTGTCGTTTTCTCGTTCATGATACGCGAAATTTCTCATTACCTATGGTATCATTTGAATTTCTGAGAAAAATTCGGGATGCACGTTCGTGTACGATCGATAAAGTACGGCTGAATTACGTTATTGGATGTCGGGATAAGAAAGATTTTAAAAAAAATGTGACTCTGGTGTATTGTGCGACACGGGGCGCCAGGATATCCATTTAACCAGTGAAAATATATCGTTTATTATAAGCGCGTTGTACTTATATACGTTCGCGTGAAAATTAGCATAAACGAAAAGCGCTGGAGAAGAAACCAAAAGAGCAGAAAAAAAAAGAATGAGGGTGGGGTAAGGTAATATCTTTTTTTTTTTATTTATTTTTTTAGTGGCGTAAAAAAACGTATTACGAGAGGAAGAGAGGTTGAAAAGAAAAAGAAAAAAAAAAAAAGAAAAAGAAATTGTTGCGCTCTGGCGTATAGGAAATAGCCGGGTCAATTCATGATGATGAAGTGAGCAGTCCTCACAACGGGATATCTTATATATCTATACATCCAATAGTGTGGTTGTGTGTGTGTGTGTGTGGGTATATAGTGGACTCTGTGTATCCCAAGGTCTTTTCATTCGGGTATAGGATACATAGGAAAAAGAGAGAGAGAAAGAGACCAGCAACGTGCGGGCGCCAAGCCAGGCGCTTTCAACACCTGCCGCCTATAATTATTTCCGTCTCCTACTCCTTCGACAAATTTTTAATCAATTATATATCTTGTATAGGTATATATAGGTAAAAGGTTGCTCTGGAATAGAGAAACACAGCTTGCAGTCTCTTATCCCCCCCCCCCACCCCCAACTCCAACCCCTTTCTTTCCTTTTTATATATATACAGAGGATTTTGTGGTGTTTTGTTGACTAATCTGAATTAGGATTTTGTATGTTTATTTTGCGATACGATCGCTGTATAGTATATTGGGAATGTCTTCTTCTTTGTTATGCATATAATATATATCTATTTATACGTGGTGTGATTTTTATGACTTTATCTACCTATACATGGCAAGTTGAATTCGTTTGAAAGATTTGTGAGCGGATTCTTTTTTCTTTTCTCGGTGTCTTTTTTTGTAACGATGTATCTTTTATTTTTTTTTTTTTTCAATGAAGACAAAGTGGCTGTAACGGGAAAAATGAAAAACTCTGCAACTAATATTTCCTGTCGAGCATCAAAATTGGCTTAAATCAATTTTAAATTGCCACGCTTCTTTTATTATAACTACCATCTCGTTTTCTTTTTTCTTTACGCTATAATAAACTTGTTTTGAAAAATAATAATTTTTCTAAAAAAGTATAAGTGCAAAAATTGAATCGTTTAAAGTTATTAAAAATAAAAAAATTGTCTACAACAATCTTGGCACTGATTAACACCGTCGAGTCGGCAAAATTCACCGGATAATTTAACGATCTCAAAATCAAGTGTCACGGTATATTTAACACGACTACCACTTTTGCTGCTGTTGCTGCTGCTTTTGCTTGTACTGAGCGAGTAAAAATTTTTATTACAACATAATATTCCATGAAGTATTAAATCGAATAGCTATTGGTCGTCGCGTAATTGCAAAAATAACTAGACCGATATCCCGTTGAAAAAGAAGATGAAAAAAACAAAAAAAAAACAAAAATAAAAAGAGATGAGAATTATATAAAAAAAAAGCAAAGCAAGCGAACTGAGATGCATAAAATAAAAAAGAAAAGAAAAAGGATGCGATGGTGAATATTAGAGAAGAAATTTTCTTTGATCTCGAATATTCACGAGGGACGCGCCTGTATGCGGGTAGCTATTTACGAGTGCGAATTGCTTGGCACTCAAGGTGTGCCGATAAGTAGACCTGGAGTGGAGAGATGGTTGAGATGCGCTCAACAAGATGTTGATCGATTTCGCAAAATCACATTGTAAATGGCACAAGAGAAATAGTAGGGGGGAAAGGGTGAATACGTTAACAATAAAGATCTGATCACTTGTCGAATTATCGATAATGTGACTAAACCAACAGAGAGAGAGCAACCTCGGTCATTTTGGCTCCCACCTTATATACATTTTCTCTTTCTTCTCTCTCTCTCTCTCTCGCGCGAACAATATAAATATATCGATAGCCTTTACATTTTTTTAATTCCGCTGTTCACAGCTAAATAAGTAGAAAGAGAACTCGAGAGAGCGAGATATAGAAGGTGAAGGAGGTAGAGGATGGGTTAAGAAGAAGAAAAAGAGGGATCTAAAAGGAGGGAGAGAAGAAGAAGAAATGTTCGATCCGATCCGAAACCGCAAGTGAAGAAAATTACTCTTGTTCGTAATGCTTGATCGGTTCCTTCTCTCCCTTCCTCCCACCCACCCTTAACATCATCGTATCTCTCGAATGTAAAGAAAACCGAACAATGGTAAGGTATACTCTTTCTCTGTGTGATAAAATTCACGGTATAAATTCCTTATGCTTCTCTTGCGAGCTCTTTTAGATTATTTATAACGGCCAACAAGAGAGATCGTCATGCTCTCTCTCTCTCTCTCTCTCTCTCTCTCTCTCTCTCTCTTCCTCATTATTTTCTTTTTAACGAAATTAGCTGATGTTCGCGTGAATGTATTATTTGCTTATTGATCTGTTGAAATTAACGCCCTTTTTTTTAGTTATTTTAAAGGATTATCACTTGGATTTTTTTAAATTTTTTTGTTTGATAAATTTATTTCTAATAAGGAATTTTTATTGTAGTAATGTTATGTGGTTGTTAGGATTACTTATATATTTATGTATAGTGGAAGCGTGATCAATTTCTTCGAGAAAATATTTCTAAGACGAGTTATCGACTATGAAAAGTATATGACCAATTTTCTTGTAAATCTTCTTTCGAAGTGTTACTTTTAAAGTTATTTCGATCGACACATAAAAGAAAAGACTGCACGTCTCAACATTATTTTCGGACACTACATTCTTGGTCATTTTACTCAAGCACATAATAATAATATAATTTTTTTACAAACTTTATATTTTAACAGGGGCATTATTGAAATAAAATATATATTCACTATACCAAGTTTATATACGTATGATATGTACATTAATATAAACGTTCGAAATATTATGCATGAAAATGCAGAAATATAAAATGCAGAATTTAATAATGTGTATTCAAATAAATGTAAGAGAATGCAAGAATTTTATTTCTGGAGATATTCTCAAATTGGAATTTTTTTTGTATTTTCTGCTGCTAATATAGTTATTCTTTGAAAAATTTAAGATTTCTTAATATGAACATTTTTTTTTGTTGTTTTTTAATTAAAAGTTTTCTAACGATGTTTCCATTTATACTTTGTTGTCTTACCTTGCATTTTAAAGCGAAAAGCAAACGTTAATTATCAAATTAGACTGTCGGAATAAGAGAGTAAAGGGTGTACGTATATATATTTGAAGTAGCAAACAATCGGTAGGTAGGTATATATCAAACACAAAAGAAAGCCTTATTTTATTTTCTGTCAGCTGCATCAATCTTAAAGATTCATAGTCATCGGGAGGAGGCTCGGCTTAATGAAGTATCGGGTAAAAAGGTGTGGCCCTTTGGCTAATCACATAATCATGACGCAATAGTTTCCTTTCAAACCGACCGCAGCAATAATAGCTTGATACACCCTGGGCTCTCTCACTTCAATACTCCTACCTGCAGATGAGAGAGAAACAACACAATTATATGTATATATATATATGCTGTCTCACGTGTATTATCCACACTCTAAATTAGTTCATTATATTATGTATCGCTTATTTTGCTTATACAAAGGAACTCTTATGGATGATGATGATAGGACGCATGAAAAATTCAGTGGCAATATATAAATTAAACGGGCATTTGTTTACCTCAATTGGGAGTAAATAAACTTGTTTAAGAATAGCAATCTTGGTATTAAGATATTATATAAGTATATCGTGGTTTCAATACTAAAAATTTTATGAGATAATCTTCATATTTTCATTTTTTTAAATTCGTTATTTTTATTTTATCTATGTGAATTTTTTTTTTACAATTGATTCTTATTTTATAAGAAAAAGTTTCTGTTGACTTGAAATGATTTTACGATATGAATTAAAAATTTTTTCAAGCCAATTTGTCGACTTACAGTGTAGTTGACAGAAAAATTTAATTAACCACTGATGAAATCAACTCGCTGATTTTATTTCTTTTTATAAGATACTTGGTAAAATTTAATGGGTCTTAATAACTAAAGGACTTTAATAGAAAATCGATTTTTTTTCATTCTAATTATAACTGTAATATCAATGTTGTTGAGCAGAAAAAAGTAGTATAGTTGTTTAATAACATAGTTTACAAACTAATCAAGACAGAACATTTTTGCACTTCATACGGTAGATCTTTTTATTTGTTTTTTTTTTTTTTGCAAGCTTGTTGACAGGATCTATAAGAATATCTTTTAAACATTTTAAATTTTAAAATAAATGAATTTAAAAATTCAAAAATTAATCGATCATAGATAATACAATCAATTAAGAAATTTCGTCGTAAATAAATTTTACCTAATCAAAGAAAGAATATCCCACGGGTGTATTCAATTGGCAAAAATAATCGTTTAAATTACGAACTAAGAAGAAAAACAAGGAAGATAATAGAAACGCATGTGCAAGTGCAGTAAGAAAAAGAATATGCAATTAGTAAGTAAGTAGGTAGGTAGGTATAGGTATAGGAGTGAGAAAGGAAATTAATTAGTCGGCTGTAAAGTTGGCGCGCTGCTATACACACTTTATATATATAACATTATTTCAGGTCTATTAGGCAATTGATTTCGCGGAATCGTTATCATTCGGCTGTGGCGGACATTTTTGAGCAGCGCGTTCAGGGAACACGAATGCGCAGAGAGAAAGAGAAAAAGAGAGAGGGAGAGAGAGAGAGAGAGAGGTTATGGCGAGAGTTCGCGCGACGGGGGCAAGTGCAAAAGCGGTGCATGATGCACAGCAGCTCCGCGGATGCAATATAAGGAGCAGAGAGGGAGGTGTCCCCGGTATACTTACAAGGTAGAGTAGGTAGGCCGGCAAGCTCGAGTTGCGCGCGGCTTTCGCGTGGAATCGGAGGGGGCGTACGCCACGCGAGTATTGGTTGGGCTCCAGAGCCGCGGGGGCGGAGCCGCAGCCGGGGCACGAGTGGGGCGGCCCGGGCAAGGGGAAGGAGGAGGAGGTGGTTGCGGCGGCGACGACGGTAGTGGTGGTGGTGGTGGTGGTGGCTATGCGCGGGGGCCCCAGCAGCGGCGTGCCGGGCCGCGCGAGCCTCTGGATCAAGCGAGCGCGTGCAGTCTTCGCGCAGCACAGCCGAGCCAGCTACTAGCACTAGCCGCCGGCACTCTCCTCGGCACGTATAGTTACACACCAGCAGATTTTACACCGCACAGCTCAACAGCAGCAGCAGCAGCAGCAGCAACCGTATATATAGTATTTGTATAGACAACATATCATACAGAACGCGCTCATTTTAATCCGCGAGCAGCGTTATCCACCACCCCCGCATCCTCCAACCCCCTCCTGCCCTTAGCAACCCCATCCCCCCCTTCCACCTCAGGTTGAGGCTGAGCACGTGTGTGGACGAGGGCGCGCGTGAGAGCGCGTGCCCCCTCCCCTTCCCTCCTCCCTGACAGCACCCCATTTCCTCATAATCTCCGCGGCTGCAGCGAGTGCGCGAGTTTTGTGCGTGGGAGGTCACCCCTTTGATCTGGCAAGAACCGAACTTGAGGGCCCCTAAGGCCCTTTGACCTGAGTGTGTCGTCGTTACCGCGCGTTAAAGCCTGGGCCAATCGAGGTCCAAGGCGAACTACGGCGGCGCAGCCCAGCGAGACGAATGTCCAGGTGCTCCTGCTGCTCCTCCTGCGAGCCGAGGCTTGGCCGCCTCTTGATTTTGCTGGATTATAGTTGCGCGCCGACGGGCGAACAATACCACCCTGTCGACGAAGTCAGGTGAGAGATATATTATACGCAGAATAAGTAGATGATAGATAGATATTTATATATACTCTTATATCCGTTATATATTATAATACCTATCTATACCTTTTTCTTAGTACTGCCAGCTATTCAATTTCTTGCTCTCTATCCCCTCATATCTTTCTCACACTCCTTCTTGCTCTATCCTATCCTATCCTATATACCTTTTTCCTTAATGACTCTTTATTTCTTCTCTGCCGCCTTTGTTCCTCACAACTTTTTTTTTCTATTTTTTTTTTCATCTTATTCGTATTCTGGAGTGGGATTACTTAATTATTTGTATGTAATGAAGTAGCTCACGTTTTAATTACATTTTCAAACAACCGATTTCAAACAATAGCTTTTTTTTTATAATTTTGTTAATTATTGATTTATACAAAAAAAATTGATTATGTACATACGTAAAAATAAAAATAAATAGGTATATAGCTATTTTTCATTCTTCGTTCAATTACCTTTATAATACCTATACTCTCTTTCAAACACTACATCATCATAATCACGATAACACATACCTACATATTATACGATAACGTGTTACAATAAATTCTATTAATAGTTATAATACTTTCGATAATAACAGAAATCTCGAAAAAATAAAAGAAAAAAAAGGTATAATAACCTTATCTTTGCTTATTCAGCGTTTATCACTAAAAAAAAAAAATTCAATTTTAGCAAACAATATAAATGGCTATAATATAATATATAAAGTAAACGTTCTCTCCAGTTAACTAACAGCACACATATATGTACATACATTATATATATATATTGTGTATTATGCATAATTTAAGACGACGACGTCGACGACGAGAAGAGAACAATGCTAAACGCGTGTACAGGTAAGCTCGTTTACGCTCGATCGTCTAGTGCTATATACAGACATGTGTATAGGTATACCTATAGGTGGTTGTTATACGAGGCAACATTGTATATATGAGTAAAGTATACATCTCATGTGTATGCATGAGAGGCGCAGGTTAACCAGTGTAATTCAATGGTGCGAGCGACAGAGAGAAAGAGAGAGGTGTGCGTAATGTTGCATAGATTTAAATATATATGCAGGGGATATTCGTTCAATTGAAAGTCTGACGAGATTATTGTGCTTTTATTCTCTTCTCTTGGGATTTATCTTCCTTATTTGATGATGAATATATTGTGTGACAGATTAAGATTTATATATGGCTATAATTGCTTAATTATATAAATGGTTGATTTTCGTTTAACAAGTGGGTAATAATAATGAAAAATTATTTTATTGTTACTACGCTGATTTTTGTTGATGACAATTACAAAGAATTATTTTGAAAAGATTTATTATTTTTGAAATAGCAAAGAATTATTTCGTCATCAAAGTATTAAAAAAAATAAAAAAGGCCAATATATAAAGATAAAGTATATCATCATCGTCATACATTTAATCTCTTACAAGGCATATATATAAATCGGGGGGGGGGGTACCTATTCGTATATATACCGTCAAGATTTGGCGATCATCATCATCATCATCATCAACGGCATTTTTATAACACCAAATAGCTTTTCTTTTTAGCGCATGTGTGTGTTTGTATATCGAAAGAAGTCATTTTAAGTTTCGTCCTCATAATATGTGTATATGTACGATGATAAATAGAATTGAGTGTATTACGATGATAAGACTTTGACGAAAAAAAATTAAAAAAAAACACTCGGCTTAATATTGGTACGTAGATAAGAAATCTTAATTGAATATATCTTTAGCTTCATATTTCTTTAAGTCTCGCGTCAATGCAATGATACTTAACAATTAAACGAACTATGATAAAAATAAGATTGAAGTTGTGTATATTAGTGATATAGTCAACTTTGATAGATATAAAATTTTGATTTTAAGAATTAATATATCAGTTTTATTATTTCGTTTTACTGAATTAAATTCCATTATCGATGGTGTGTTTATGTATCATAATTGTTTACATCATATTAGTAACGTAATACATACAGTTAAATAAATTTTAAAATAAAAAAAAATATTTTTTCTCTTATCTTCAATCAACACGAGTAATTAACAAATCTAATATAAATTAGGTACTGATTGTGAGAAAGATGAAACTACGTTAACTTGTCTATAAGTGATTGAGTGGTTTGCTGTAATGTACAATTGATAATAATAGCGTGAAAGTTTAAAATTTTCCTCGCTTATATTACTTTTAAATCTAATCCTTATCTATATATTTAATTGATAATTGTCAATAAGCAGCGGAAGTCTGGCACGAGTTATTTTTTTTTTTTAATTTTAATATTACATTTCGTCATTCCTATTAATAAAGCTTTAATTTGTTTTATTGCTTTGCTTATTTGTAATTGTTCATTTTATCTAATCTTTATTATTGTTCTATATATTATCTGAGGTAATTCATTTTTTACAAATATCATTGCACATGGTTATAATTTCTTCGTAATATTTAACAGCAATGCTGAAAGGTACCGTATACTTTAAAATGCATCTACTTGCAATTAAATTATCTTTTCATCTCAAGTTATTTATGAAATTAATAATTTCTTTTCTTACTGTTGATAAATCTGCTTAAAGTATAATTGTATTATATTCTGTTGATATAATCCCAATATTAATAATAACGATTTGATTTATTGTATTTGATTGGAATTAAATGATCTAAAAAAATAACAGTCGATTTTTAATTTAAAATAATAAACAATTTATGAATTTAAAATTTTTATGTAATGTATGATTGTCTTCATTAATTATCCACGTGTTTAGAAATATTATTCAATTGGTTCATTAATCAACGATTGCTCGCTTATTTCCTTAAAAATCTTAATTTTAACCAGATATTTTTTCTTTCCTGCATACCTAAACACAGTTAATGACATTTACTTTATTGACTTCTAATTCTTATACCAAATTTATAATCAGAATTGATAATTTATTTTTTCTCAATTTTCATATGATTTTTAAGCTTCTATAAATTATAAAAATAAAAAGCTTGATATCATAAATATAACAAAAATAGCAATTAGCATTCCAAGTTTAACGTATCAAATTAGAGATATATAGTCAGTATATATTAAATATGTATCAGGCTGAAGTAAACATTTTATATAGGCATAACTACTTTAACGGCAACTAGCCGCAGGAATAAATTTTATATTAATGTTAAATTTTGAATTTTAAATTATATATGCTGCTCAGTAGGTATAATTTAAAAATATATGTATATACATATTATACCAGGTATATTACAAATTGTAATAAATATTGTGAACATTAATACTTTAATCATAAAATTTCTTCAATTTAACGCTTGGATAAACTCAACTGCAGTAGATTGCAAAGAAAAAAAAATTAAATCGGAATTCAAGTTCCGCTTTCTGTTTTTATTAAAATTCAAGACGACCCAAAATTCGGGGTACTGTCCTTAACTTTAATAAGCAAAGAAAAAAAAGTAACGATTATTAAACAGCGTTAAACGTATATAATACGCATAAATTACGTTGAATTGGGATACGCAAGAATCTTTCGAGCAATGATGACTAAGAAAATAAGAGAAAAAAACCTCGCAATCGTACGTATTAAACGATATTACCAACATGAATAATATTAATAATAATAAAGTTTCAAGCAAAACTTCAAGTCATAAGTTTCGGGCGATGATTGAAAATTGTCAAGGAAAAAATTCAAACGAATTTGTCTTAAAAAGTAATTTACTTATATAGGTGTTTCGTGTGTATACATTACCTATACCTACACAGATAGAAAAAGAAACGGTGGTAAATTGACGTGTAGGTATATATAGGATACTACACAGAGCGTTGCCGGAAACGCTGATGATGCCAGCACGTTTTTATTGAAAATTGCCAATTACAATACATAGAAAGGTAAAATGTGTGCAAAGAGAGAGAAAGAGAGAGAGAGAGAGAGAAAGATAGAGATAGAATGAAAGAGGGGCAATAAGCTAATTAGCTCACATATACCAAGAAGTCATTACGGCTCTTTAATTTCGAGCGCATTAAATGCATCTGTGCGCACGGCTGATCACCTTCCCAGAAATATATATATATATATATATATATATATATATATATATATGTATGTATATAATATAAAGTGAGTCGTTTCTCGCGTCCTTTCTATACACCTATTTCACCTTCTCATTTTTTTCCCTCTTTCTCTCTTCGTTTTTATTTAGTTGACCAAAGCGAAATTTTACTTCGTAAATTATTATTGTCAACTTTACGTTTAGTAGCGGCGACTAATGGATTTATTTTTAATGATGAAAATATCTGTGATTGAGATAATTTGTCTAGCGACGATGGATTTCAAAAATATAGATGTCAATGTAATTTTTACCAAAAAAATTTTTTTTAAAAATTAAAAAATAAAATTATTGCGACCCATATGGGAAAAAAAATAAGACAGTCATTAAATGAATACGGTTAATAACTAAACGGTCATCGAGAATAAATTCGTTCAAGTCAGCTAAAATAGTTGTTGCAGAAGTGCACCAAATTTCCGGAGAAAAATAAAAAAGCAAAAAGCAACAAAAAAAAGAACTTGGGGGTAGCGATACCCACACACAGGTGGCAAGAAAGAAAGAAAGAAAGAAAGATATATAGCTTACAGAATCAGCCAGTGGCTGTATATATGTGTATAGCATAACGCGTGTACGCGTGGGGGCGGCGCCGGGTCGGCCTGTTATTTCCAAAGGTAGTAGCCCAAGAATGACGAGGGCCAGAAGAGTAGTAGTAGTAGTAGCTACGCCCGCGAGGTTCGTCCCTCTTACATACCCTGCAGTATAGAATAAGCCCTTGATGTATATATAGTACAGGTATAATATAACTACCGCCTATCGATAATGCCACTTAGGGCCTGGCGCATCACTTCCGCCGTTGTATATGGTTATATACAGCAGAATCCGCGTGCGCGCAACGTTTACGACTTTACGGGCCAGTGGTCCGCCGCTCCCCTGTACTCTCTGTAGAAACTGAGCACGTCTATATCTATACGTGTATATTAGTGTAAGGGTATTGGTGTATATAGGGAGGAGGGGGTGATCAAGCGCGGCAGCGGCGGCGAAACAAGTTCGGAAAAATGAGCCGATTGGCTAATTGGATTTTGCATTGCTATATAGCTGCTGCTGTAGTTACTTCTTGGCTGTTAATACAAGCTGGTCGGGTGCCTCGCTTACGCGCGAGCATAGCGGGTAATTGCCGACACATCCGAGAGAGAAGGAAAGAACCTACCTACCTACCTACCTACCTCCTCTTTTGCTCCTGCAGCCCGCAACGTTCTCGGAAGGTGCGCATTTTTCCTTTCTGCGGGTGCTGGGCTATACCAACTACTACTACTACTACTACTACTACTTATACAGAAGAGCCGCGTTCTATAGCAAGGCGGTGGTGGTGCATTGCTGCCGCTTCTGTATAGGTACTTATATGCTGCTACTACTGCTGAGCGCGAATTGAATTTCTCGCTACCGACGGATCGGGAGCTCGCGAAACTGAGGCTTCTCTGACTTTACAACTATCATTTCAAGCTCTCTTTTTCCCCTCTCTCTCTCTCTCTTTCTCTTGGAGGTGATGCCTTTCACTCCGACCTGGTGCAAGTGACCGCGAGGGCTTGCTTTTAATGGGAGTTATGTGTGTGGGTGGATAGGTGTGTGTGTGTGTGTGTGTGTGTGTGTGTGTGTGTGTGTGTAAAGGTAACTGCTCTTTATGGCACCTCCTGAAACTCGATTTCTTGCGACTTTACACTATATAGTGGGAGGAATATCAAACGAGTACCTGTCAATGCACCAAATTTAATAAATATCTTCGATTTATATTTTTGATGAATTTAAGAAGGAAGAAGATATTTTATGTAAACTATTTGTCGATTTGATTTTTGTTTGAAATGTTGCAATTTATTGTGCATTTGTTGATTATGAATTTTTTCCCTTTTTTTTTAATCAACATTGCTTAATTTTTGTTTCCGTAACACTTGTTCCATTAATTTACGCAATTGTTCGTACTATATATTTGTTTTTTTTTTTGAGCATGCCATTATATTACATACAAATTGTATGCGATGAGATAATTCAATTGTCGCGTATAAGTATAATTGGATACCGATAACGAGAGCTCAAATGCGCGCTAGTATTTATGTATGAAAAAATGAGTTAAAATTATTATTTTTTTTTTTTAGATTGCGTAATTTCAGGAAAATGACTTAGAATTTTAATTGAAAATTAAGCGTCCTATTTTTTATTATATTTTTTTATGGAATATAAGTTTATTAGAAATTTTATTGTAGAGTTGTTAGTACAATGTTTCAAAATGAAAATTTAATAAGATTAAAATTAATATCTTTTCATGAATAAACGAAAAAAAAAATTTATTAGAAATAAGTAATATACTTATTATTTTTAGGTGTACTCAGTAGGTGAATTGAGGGTATACAAATTTATATGTTAAAAAATTCATTCTTAGGATCAGCTACTTCAAGTGGGCTATCAGTCTAAACAGAAATTACAGGTCATTTTATAATTTTGTCTGAAAACTATTTATTAAATCTAATGCTTAACATTTATTGATCGATACCGGGCAATAGTTTTTAATTGAATTACGGTTTTATCTGAATAAATTTACATATTTTTAAAATGCACTACTTGATAATGCTTTTTAATTATAAGTGAGTTTGAAATATGAAATTAGTCAAGTTTAAAAATAAATTTATAAATAAATATAATCGTATAGAAAATTAGTGTGTCTTAAAGGTAATAATCTTTACTGTAAGTCATTTTATTATCGCTGAACATTTAAATAATTTAACAAACCGCTCATAGTAATTGCTGGTGTTATAAACGTAATAAATAAATTTAATACTTAAAACGTCCAAATTAGCTATTTTGCATATGCACAGTTAAATTGTTACCAGTAGTATAATTAGATTATCGACAACAATTTATATAATTTTTTCTTTTCGTGGAACTAAATTAAAAAATGACAAATATATATTTTTTTTTCCTTAAAATTGAGTCATTTCTGTTGTTTAAGCAAGCGTTAGTGCTGTTAACACGACAATTATTTAACTTTTTAATTAAAAAATTTAAAAACAGTTTTTTTAAAAAGTCATTTCACCTTCTTTATTAAATTTGTATAACCATTTAAACAATTTAGAAAAAGTTGTGTAAAAATTATTTCAATTTAAAACTATTCTTGTTTTCGAAAAAAAAATGCACACATACACGTGCAAGTATACATTAAAATACGTAGTTAAATATTCATACAATCAGCTCTAACGTGTGCACATTTTAACAAAATTGCAATATTAACTTGGCGATAAAAAAAAATTATACACCATTTGCAATGAATAATATGAAAATAAAAATGTTTATAGTTTAATATAAAAAATATAAGTTAAAACTTAATCTGATTTAATTTTTATATTCGAAAGGAAAAAATAATTTATATTACATATATATAGCGTTGATGGTGAATAAAGTGTCTTGGCAAACATTGACGTAATCGTAAATATATAAAAAGTGTTTAAGCACCAGCCTTTCAGGTCATAAGTTTTTTTGAACTAAATTGAGTGAAAGCATATCACGGAGCTCGATGAAATTTCGTAAGCCTAAAGTAGCATGATTTATAATGGATTTTTGTGAAAACGAGACTGATCTATATTAGCAGTTTCTTTTGAAGAATAATATATATTTTTTTAAATTTCTAGTTAAATTATTAACCGTTAATCTTAATAAAATTTAATTAAAATCTAATAAAGTTGACGTGAGAATTTAGCAATTAAATTATCAAAGTCATAATGGATATGAAATACGAAACTTCGTGTATATTATAACGATTTGCATAAAATTCAGAATAAATAAATAATCAAGTAGTTATAATGTAACAAAAGATTATATATCTACTTTTCAACTCGACTGTTTTATATATATTATGAATAATTTTTTACATTCCTATGCAGGTAAAAAAAAAAACAACTTTTTAATTAGTAGGAGGTTTTTTATTTTTACTCTTTTTGAAAGATACGAAATCCAATTTAAGAGACACGCCCACTGCGCCGATTATGATGCTGTTTGTCTGATCTCTTGAATACATTCTTTTAAAAAGATTTTTAGTCAAACGACTTTGTCGTTTTTTTTTCTAATACATCGAAGATTTAAGCTTTTATATATTGCAACCAAAAAATATTTATATAAATTAATAATCGTTTAAATTTATTATATTTCTATATTACACACATTATGATATACTTATTTTCGTGTAAATAATAAAAAAATAAATTATATGTAAATTATAAGCATACATTTAAATATTCACGAAACTTTGTTGTAAAAAGAAAAATAAAAAAAAAAGAGTTAATGGCTTGACGGAAAATGTATACGATAATTAACGGACAACTATAAGTAGTATTGCAATTCAGAGATTGCACTCGCTAAAAATGAGAAATAAAAAAAAAAAAAAAATAAATAAAAAGAAAAGCAAAAAAAGCTGAAGAGAGAGAAAGCCGATAAAGTCGCAATGTTTTTCATCGCGTTTTAAAATGCCAGGTATTCCTCCTCCAACACACTCATCTGAAATGGCAAGTTTTTCAGAGAGCGATTCTGGACTTGATGACAGGTTTGATGATCATCCTATACATCAATACCTGCATATACATATATACACAAGCTCACGCATACGTAATTTAAATGAATATATATCTATATATAATCGAATAAATGCCAATACGAATTTTATAAATATAAATTTGTAGATTTTAGTTATATCCTCATAAAATCGTTTAGCGTGTTTGTAAAGCGTGTCATTTAATGCGCTTATATCCCAACAAAAAAAAAAAAAAAAAATTTATTATTAAAAAAAAAAGTGAAACAAGTTTGGTAAAAAGATAATGCCATAAATATAAGTATAAAAGAGTTCCTCGAGTATAGTCCTTGCAAAGAAAATAAAAAAATATATTGCAGTGCAGAAGTGATATATAAAAATTGAAAGCGATGAACCATTAAAAAAAATATGATAATTTAAAAAAAAAAGCAAAGTACTGTATATCTACACACATACAAACATACAAAAATAGTCCGATTAAGCAAACTCCAATTGGAGAACTCATCGAAGCGAATACTGGCGCCTGTAAACGGAATGAGAAAAAAAGATGGTCAGCAATAGCAGCAGCAGAGCAACAAATGCAATCCTTACCATTTACACCAACTCGATAACTCTCTTCAAAAGAAGTTGCTTGTGCAATGTTATAAGAGTATATACTTTGCGTAAATAGGATTGGAATAAAAAAAAGGTATGATGAGAATAAAAATGTAAGGGGGGCAGGGGAGGGATTATAGGCGTTTGGAGCACGTATGACATGTGTTGCGCGGCGCTTTTGGCTTCGAATTGCATTTTATATACCTATATTACCACAACTCAATTCTTGGAATCTTATATATTCGGGCTTTGGTATAATTTAGCGTGGCATTTAGATAAAGGGAGATAACCGCGAGTATAAAGAGCAAGCAAGAGTAAGCAAGCAAGAAGAGAGAAAGAGAGGGAGAGAAAGAGTTAGATATCCAAGCTGGTGCATCGCGCTGAAGCGCAAGCACCTTGTAATTTGCCGTCGGACGGACGGACGGACGGACGAGAGGGGCCCCAAATGCATGTATAAACGAGGGTGAGTAGGTATATACCTATAAGAGAAAGAAGTCGTGCTCGTCGTCGTCGTCTCTAATGTGCGTGGGTTGTGAAGCGGTAGTTATTTGTATGCGGGAGGAAGAGTAGTATAGGAGTAGTAGTAGTAGTAGTAGTGATGAGGAAGGAGGGGGGCGCGTGAGCGAAGGACGAAAGAAGTGGCGGAGAGAGAGAGAGTAACAAATTTCTGGCATTATCATAATTCAAGATACATTAGTGACTGCTTATTAAGCATGGGCCCTGACTCGATCTCGCTCTCCTCACGCGTGTTCGCGCACACGACCGTTCTTTCTTTCTTTCTATCTCTCTTGAGTGAACGGTGTGGTAGACTGGGGAAAGGAAGATGAGGAAAAAAAAGAGGTAGGCTGCTAAATTGAATAAAGAATGTAGCGCCAAGCGCAGGTCGTGATGACTGTGTGTTTGAGTTAATATTCTATATGCTTGGGGGTCAAGTTAGAAGAAAAGAGAGAGAGAGAGAGAGAGAGAGAGAATCGATATGCTGATTTCTGTAATAAGTGTGTACGGAGATGATTAAGCAAAAACGAGGCCGTGGCTGTGATGGCTGTGGCTATGACTGTGGTACTGACTGTGGCTGTGGCAAGTCGGGAACGGATCAGAAATCCGGATCCGGGCCGGATGGTCAGGTCTGGCTGAGGTACTGCAATTTCTATTCGGATATATATGCAGCACACGCAACGCCACTGATGCTGTGCGTACATGCGCGAGCGCGATTGAGTATGATGCGGGGGAGAAAGAGAAGGAGTTGGTTGGCGGAGGGAGGGAGAGAGGGTGAGGGGATCAATGTACGTAGGTATATGTATTTGTGAACGTATGTAGAAAGAGTAGAGCGACGCTAACCGGTCCCTTTCATCTGGCCCGCTAATTCCTTTGCTTTTCTTTCCGAGGTTTCTTCACTTTCACGTCTCCTCTCTCTCTCTCTCTCCCCCTCTCGACCATTTTTGTATCTCGCGGCGCGTCTGCTGCTATACAGGACCTCTCCCTCCCCCCACCCATTTACGACCCAAGATTGTATAATTGAAGCACGAGTTTGCCTGCTTGTCCGATCCCTCCCACCTCTCTCTCTCTCTCTCTCTCTCTCTCTCTCTCTCTATCTATCTTTCTTTGCTTCTCTCTCTTTCTCTTTCTCTCGTTCCATAATTAATGGTACAGTGCAAGATACACGCTCACTGACGCCAACAGCTCTCTATACTGCTGCAGCCTATATATGCATATACATACACACTATACACAGCTACTGCATATGCTACTACTACTCGCTTATTCAAACTTCAAAAGAGAGAAAGAGAGACTATACGATTCAATTAATGCTTTTTTCTTCTTTCTCTTATATCTCATCCTCCCTAACTTGCTCTCTCTCTTACTCCTTTCTTTAACTGATTCCCCACTACTATACACCCACCTACCGAGAGCAATTTTTTTTTTTCTTCTTCTTTTTTCCATATCTTTCTCCAAGACTATACTTTTATTGCAACTTCCCCCCCCTCATCCACCCACAAGAGCAACATCTTTTTTCTTCTCTCCTCTTAAGTTCATCTTATTAGCTTTTATTGAATTTGCTTTTCGTAAATTTATATGCCTATGTTGTATATGTTTGGATATTCCACTTATCAATTTTAACAATGAAGAATCTTTCATTACGACAACAACGATAATTCGAATAATAATAATAATAATAATATAAGTTTTTGATGATTCGTGTCTGAAATCAAAATTGATCGAATTATATTAGTGTAAATTGGATGGAAAGAAATTTTTTTACGGATACATATATAGATGATAAGTGCGTATAACGAGAGCGAGAAGAAAAAGTTAATAACGGGGGTATATAGAGAAAGCAAAAAGGAAGATAAAATTATTGAATGGTTGAAGACTCAATCTGCGTGTATAAAAGTATGTATGTATGTATGTATAAGCTGCGTGTACTGCACCTGGATTACACGAATCGGTTCATCTGCAATTCGAGAGTATAAATATAGTTGTATCTTTGCTACACGATCATCTACCTAATAAGTTTAAGGTATGTATAATATATAAGTATCGGTTTACCATTACAACTTCACCTGCGTTTATTTACGTATGTATATGCGCACGTACATATCACTTGTATTGAAAAAATACTAAACAAAAGTCAGTGATTAAATTTTTCTTCTTCTGAGTAGTATAGGTATGTGTATAATAGATTAATAAGTCATAGTAAATTAGTTATCTTTCTTTTTCGTATAGTAATAAACGCGTTTCCGTTGTCAACTAATCAATAAAACCGTTGAGCCCGCAGGTAAATTTCTGTTTAAGTAACATTTACTTCGACTCTTAAGTAATTTTTAATCTTCCTATATGTTGGTGTATTATACAGGTATAGATACTGACCGGAAAGAGAAGTATGTGATGGCTCTCTGTGATGTAGCTTTCTTTTAAACCTGCGACTATAATATGTGTACGCGCGTTTCCGGAGGCTTCTAAGCTTATATATACCTGCCTCTTCTGTTTGCCTGCGCCACTTCCTTCCTTCGTTCGTTGGTTCGTTCTGCTAATTATTTAATCGCACGTGTTACGAGACTGTGTTTCGATATCTTACTATTCTGGAAGGTAATGTTTGTTTGTGTGATGCAAATGAGATTAATGTATTTGTTGTGTTTTTGTTTTTTATTTTGTCAAGTTGATGTATTGCTAAAATGACAGTTTGAATTTTTAAATTCTAATTTTTTTATTTTTTATTAGTGATAAGAGTTTATTAAAAAAAAATTTTGATCGTGATATGTACTACGTGTGTATACTTATCGTCTTATTTGATCTTAATTATGAAAAGTAATTTATTTATTATTATTATTTTATTTTATTTAATTTTTTTTTTTTTATTTTCCTCTTGGAAATTTAATCGCCGTAACCGCTTATTTTCACTAGGATTGGTAAAAATTGCTTCTCTCGCAGTTTATTTCTGATGACGTTAATCATTAATTACAACGTTGGCTTGATTTTATTTTTTTTTTCTTTTTGATTTTTTTTTAAATATTAAATTAACTGTAATTGCTGTAAATATTAAATACTGGAATTTTTCAATTCAATTTTTATTAGATTTAAAAAAGAAAAAATAATAATAATTTACTTTTTATTTCATTTTTATACAATGTAGATTTCATTAAAAACACTATAACACAGTACGAGCATGCCTTAATACCTATACAAGGTGTATTGCAAAATTATCATCCAATCGTAACGTTCATCAAAATATACCACTCTACAACTATATAGATCGTTGAAAATTACAATTATTCGCAAATAAAAACGTTATCGTGAAATTGGAGCATCCGCTATATATGTATACCATAATTCACGCCATGTAACTTTGTGTCGATTATATTGAGGTCTGCTGCTGCTGCCACTATACTTCCAGTATCTGTACGTAACAAAGTATAGTCGCAGTATATCCGCGCATCTTTTTCAATTATTTTATTATAGTTTAGCTCACGCTAACTTCAAATTCAAACTTTATATGTATTATTTTAAGTAGTAACAGTCAATAATATATGTATAGGTGTTGCACATTTCATTTTTATTTTATGATCAATATTATAGCATATACCTATTACAGTCAGAAAATTTGCAGTTTATAATTGTCTTATTTTCTTAAAAATCAAATCACAATTTTGTTTTTTATTATATTTAATACAACAGCAACTACTTTGCAATTTGAGCTTTTTAAATAAAAATAATAAGTTGAAATTACCTTTTTCACGTGTCTCACTTATAACCTTCTTAGATATTATATACCCTTATATATATACAGATCCTTCTCTTTCTCTCTTTGCTTCTCTTATATGAAACTTAAAATAATTGACTTAATGAAATAAAGCAATTTCTTTAGCGTTATTGGATTACTCGGCAATTAACGCTGGCAAAAATAAAAAAAAATAAGAAATGAAGGCACCCATATTGGCTTCAGAATTCGCGACAGGGCTGTATGCTCTCTCTCTCTTACTCTTTCTCTCTCTCTCTCTCTCTCTTAACTTAATTATGAGTTATCTGCGTTTACGTCGGCTAGAAGGATATTGGTTCAAATGGGCATTCGCATCAGAAAAGAGAGAGAAAGAAAGAAAGAGAGAGAGAGAGAGAGACTGGTGTGTATAGGTACCAGTATATACTGGTACATATACACACCAGTCTCTTTCTCTCTTTCTTTCTTTATATACAGAGTACGGGACAGGCAATTATTTCGCCTCATGGACGACGAGGACGAAGTGGACGACGACGACGACGAGGACAGGTGCACTATCTCTCTCTCTTATTTCTTATATAGGTATACTACCTGCTCTTGAGCTCACGCGGGTATACATTCGCGCAGAGAGTCAACCGGTTGAGATCATATAGGTATATGGTGTACTTATATGTATATAGTTTATATATACTTGGGGGCTACCGCAGTCGCGAGTTCATCGCTTTTGATCTTTCATTATAACTATACTCCTCCTTTCATATGATCTACTTTTCCAATTACTAACGTAATATTGTATAGGAAGGGGAAGCTGGAGGTATAGGCCTCTGTTTCACGTCGCGTATACGCGCAAACGCGATATCTGTAACTTTGTTGTTTCTTTACTTCTTTATTTTTTTTGCTTCTTATTCTTTTTCTTCTTTTTTGTTCCACCGTTATATTTCTAAATTACATGGCTTTCCATATCCCGTAATTACTTCGGCGGCTGCTGCTGTTACTTTTGCTGCTGCTCTTCGAGGTTCGTGAAACGAAATACCTTCTGAATTATTTCGTTGATACATTAAAGTTTTGATCCAAGCAGGTATATAAACATGTGATGTATTACAAATATCAAGACAGATATAAATTTTTTTTTCTTCTTCTTTTTTTTCTCTCTTTTATCTGAACATGGGTATAACTAGTATATAGCAATTAGTCTGATTTGAAAATAAAAATTATAATTTCTAGAACGATTATAATTTAAAGTATAGAAGGTGATTAACCTTCTAACAGTGTATATGGTGCAGTTCATTAGTAGATACATCACACAAATCAAGCTCTCGTAATAATTTTTTTCAAGCTCTACATTTTTTTTTTCGTAACTAATGCATAGAGTAACGTTATGTGTATATTTGACTTTCACTTGATTCTAAAGAACAAATTAATTTACATAACATCAAAAATATATATGATGCATTTCAGGAAATTAATATGAATAAGTATATATAGTAGACGAGGGGAAAAATGACAAGCTGTAATTCTTTTTGATCTGTTGGATTTTACTTGATTAAAATAATTATGACTTTGAATGAGGAAATAATAAACACATTATCGATATAATAAATCTGATTATTATTTATGCTTTTCCCCTCTCTTTCTCCCTTTCTATATATCTTATAGTAAATTCTAGATACTTCGATCATACATGCTAATTAAAAATTAAAAAAAAAAAGAATATATTTGTATATAATATACGGGTAATTTAAAATTTAACGTTGTACCTATATACGCGTCATCAAACAAATTGAGAATGTAAATTAGATTTATTTTTAGCTCAATTTCAAATTAAACTTCAAGCAAACCAAATTTAACTTTCAAGATAAAAAAAAGAAACAATTTTCTCGATGTTTTATATGTTATACACGAATAATCGGTAGCATTTTTAGCCTAGTCATTATAAGTAGAAGTGTAATATCAAAGATTCTCGTAATAATCCAATAAAAAAAAAAAAAATTACTCTTGATCATCTACATAATGATCGCTGTTAACTCACTCATTGCCAAATATATACCTATAAGTGTACTCTAAGCATCAAGCATCTATAGCAGGCAGGTAACTTTTTAAGGAAAGTAGGCCACTTGCAAAAAGAACTCACTCATCACGCGGGGGTATGGAGGGGATCCGGATAGTCAATAATTTTTCTCGGCGCCTCTCAATTTTCATACGAGTTGCATATATACATGTAAGCTAATATACCCCACGCGTATAGACACATAGAATAGAAAGCCCTAAAGGCTTGGAGTAAGCGTGCAAAACGTTTGTCTATACATATACATATATATGTAAAAAGTATGTGTAGGTGTATGAAGATGATGATGGAAGAAGATGAAGAAGAAGAGGACACGATATGTACCGGGTTGGCCCCGGAGGGCCTTACTTTTAATTTAGCAAAGCCATTACGAAAAGTGATATGCAGCATTCAGAAATAAATAGCCAGCAGCATCAGCATCAGCAGCGAGTGAGAGAGAGCGCCAGCATCTCTCTATCTTTCTCTTTCTTACCGCCGACGCTGTTGCTGCTGCTGCTGTCGAGAAGACTGTTGGAAGAAGAAGAAGAAGAAGAAGAGGAGAGGAGAGACGAGGCAAAGAGGGTATAAGAGGAGGGAAGATGTTGCTGCTGCTGGCCTTTTTGTAATGAGCGAGGTTAAGGAGCGACGGGGAGCGAGGAAAATTAGTTCTATGGTGGCAGGTAGTGGTTATCTTTCGAGAGTGGGCTCCCAGTTAATGACAAGCCCCCCCTATACATACTATGGATGCACCTTCTATATATACACGGTCTAATGCGCCTCCCCAACTTTCCTCCTTCTCATTCTACCGAATGTGTTTAGTCTTCCTCTATATCTTCTTCTTCTTCTTTTCTCCCACCACCACCAATATAAGCTTGCGCTTTAATGTGTGTATGTATGCTTGCATAAACGCGGACAAATCGCTTAGTCTTGTTCCTTCGCACACTCTTCATTTTCTACCCGAATTTTTTCTTACTTCTTAACATCGATGATATCTTATATATATACCTATTATGAAGAAGTTGGAGCTTTAACTTTTTTTTATTTTTTTAATGGTTCTTTATGTTAACTGTGCAAATATAAATGTATGTTTTATTTTTTTATTTGCAGTTTATAAAAGGAAACATTATATATTATGTTCTTTCGTCATTAGCGACGTTTGATCGAGTTGTAATTGCTTGTGTCAATATAGTTTTCAACTCAACTCACGCATGACTACATATATCTATATGCGAAAGAAATACTGGAAAACGAGTTCGTTCTTTTTTTTTTTATTTTTACTTTTTCTTACTGACGTCTGTTAAGTTTACTTTGTTTATCTCCAATCTCTTTGGGCCTCGTTTATATATATAGGTATTAGGTATATATCGATGATAGCTGGCGCTTAGAGAGGCCACTTTTATAGATATATAGCTCTCTTTTGTCATATGGGTTGAGTAATATTAGCACTATGTGAGTGTGTGTCATGAACTAGTTTTTATCTTATTTTTTTTAAGGCCACTTAAAAGTGTATACCTTCTTTTTTTGTATAACGAGTGCAATTAAATTTTAGTATATATCTTTCTTAAAATTTTGGTAAGAAGTTGAAGTTACTTATTTTGGATAGTGTAGTTTGTAATAATAAATTGAATATTTAATTGATTACAAAGAAATCTTAATTATCAATCGTTGTATTTCAACAATTAAATAAGCGAAAATTAAAATTTATTATCTATAATTTATATTTAATTAATAATTTGTCCATGGACTGATTTTAGGTGAGGTCGTTGAATTTTCTACGTAGTACGGAAATGACGTTGAAGTTTTATTTTTTTTTTTATCTTGATAAAAGTGACGAGCGGATAGACATTTTAATTGAAACAATCATCAAATAATATATGTGTATGTGTGTGTGCGCAAAAACAAGGTCTTACTTTGATATAGCCTTATGTTACGCACATTGTACAAAATAATATTATTTTTTACTTTAAATTTATATAAATAGAAATTTGCCAAAAAACTTTGTCAAAATCAATTTCCAGCAAAAAAAAAAGAAGGTAAAAAAAAAGACATAAAGAGCGATCGAGTTTTATCGTCCCTATCCTCCACCAACGCCTCTATTCTCATTCGTCAGCACATCGTTACAGGGGCAAGGGCCAAAAGGTCTATATACAAATGCATGTGTATGTATGTGTGTGTGGGAGGGCAGGAAATAAAATTCCGCATCCTAATTGACTTGAAGCATGCCATAACGTTTCCGCTGCTTCTGCTGCTGTTACTGTCGACATTGTCTGTCGAGGCCGTATAATAGTTAGAGAGTCAAGAAGCGCCGCAGGTGCGTCCCGGGGCCAAAAGGGGAATGAAGTAGTAGGAGTAGTAGTAGAAGGCTTTTGGAGTTTTTAGGCGCCAGAGTTGGAAGATTTACTTCTCCTTTTTTTTTTTTATTTTTATTTTATTTCAAAGCCACCTTTTTTTTGGTCTGCAAGAAAGAGAGTCCAAAAGCTAAGCTCGACGTAGTAGTGTAAGTTCGACGATATTCATAAAGCACGCGATCGTTTTCGACAGCTCTCTTCTACTATATATACTATATATACGAACTCGCGTTTAACTTTCTAAACTGCGTGATTTAGCACGCGGGACTCGTGTAATACTGCTTAAGTAGGTTTTTTCTCTCTCTCACTCTTTCTCTCTACTTCTTCTCTCCCTTTTTTTTTATTTTCTTTCACGTAATACACACCTCTCTTGGCTTTACTATATAAACGTTTTATTTCGTAATGGTGTTGATGGTAATTAATCGTTAATTTGTCTTGTTTTACGATTTGTTTATTTATGTTTATACGCTTGCTTACTTGCTTGATTATTGCGATCTCGCATCATCATTTCATATACATATTATGGTGATGATGAGGCAATCAATGAAAATATGATGACTTTTTAAATTGAATAGTAAATAGGTACATACAATTATTATCAAAAGGATAATAATAATAATAATAATAATAATAATGATAAATTGAAAATAAGAGATATAGCGATATAAAGTAAGTGATAAAAGGAGTGAGTGAGTGAGTAAGTTGACAATCGTAGAAAAGAAGACTCAAGACGATCGAGTTGTAAGTACAAGAAAAATTGCACGAGTATAGAGGTACATACCTGCTTATAAGAAACTACTCTCTGGATGAAATTGTAAAAGCGCGATACGTGCGACGCATAATATACACACGCACAGAAAATCCACGATCAAAAGGCATATAAGAGCCACCTGGTTATATGCGTTTGCGTGTGTGTCTCTCGGCGAAGAACTGCATCATGCTTGCGAGTTGGCGGACGATGCACGTATATATATACTTATATATGAAAATATATCGAAGGGCAGAAACTGTGCTCACTGCTGCTGCTGTTATATATACGCTGCAGCCACGGACATCTTCATCAAGTGAAGATACACAAACATTTATATATACCGATACACATGAATGTGTGTATACCGATCGTGCGTATGGAGTTCAAGCAGAGTAAGAAAGAGAGAGAGAAAGAAAAACCGGCCCGCGAAGGAGTTACTTGCTTGGCAACAAATGGAATAAAATAACGAAGAAAAGGAGAGGGAGATGGGAGGATTGAGAGGAGAAGAGAAGAGAGAGCTCGAAGAACGATAAGAAAACGAAAAGGATGAAGAGGAACGACGACGACGATATTGAGAGAGAGAGAAAAAAAAGCAGGAGGTGGGAGGGAGGGAGGGTTTGGATGAGAAATGCGTTAAGTAAGCGAGATAGAAAAGGCAAGTCGAGGGAAAAAGTTGTCAGGGAGTATATAGTAGGGTATGAGTGTGTAAAAGGGGGGAGACGTGGTCGGTAAGTAGTTAGTAGCACCTACGAGAATGAACTGAATAAGAGAGAAAGAGAGAATCTGGCTGCTGCTGGTAAAATAAAGGCCAATCAATCGGTGATCGGGGGGCATGTAACAATTACCGCGCTCCCCCTCCGCAGCTCTCTTTCTCCCTCACTCACTGTTCTTCTATATAAGAGAGTGTCTTTCAGTAAGGACACTCTTGATTCATTTCGCTTGTAACTTTTGATATAGGGTTAACTGAATGCCGAGCGATACTGAACGACACTAAATCGAACTTATAAAAATAAAGGTATTGGTGTATCTGCGCGCTTGCTACTGATTCTGTTGCAGCTTCTGAGCAGCAGCAGCAGCAGCAGCAGCCGCAACAACAGCTCGCTCTTGCTACCAAGCCGAATTAAAGCGTTCCCGGCATCCCTTCCTTCCAACTCCCGCAAGCAAAAAGTCATTTAACGCGTTGTCGCCGTTTTAATTCATGAGTGCACAAACGGAGGGATCAGAGATTGAGAGAGAGAGACTGAAAGGAAGGTGTATCTATATAGGTATATAGCTAAAGAAGAAAAGGTGCAAGGGGAGAGAGATCGGACGCGCGAGCATTACCAAGCGTATACGCTTCTTTGTCGCTGTCAATCTCTTTCGCATCGGCTCGATATACACGGCTGTGTACAAAGATATCTTCTTCTCTCTCTCTCTCTCTCTCTCTCTCTCTATACCTTCTTGGAAGTTTGCCATCTAAGGTGTACCCCCATATACACTATATATACACACACCTGCTGGTACCGCGTGCAACTTCTTGGTTGCTGCTGCTGCTGTGACTCCAACCTGTACACGTCTCTGATATATACCAGCAGCAGCAACAGAAACAGATATAGCAAACAAGAGTGTAATTACTTTGATATACGGCATAAAAGAGTTATCCGAGAGGAGTATAGGTATATATAGTGTTGTATATATCCCTTTTGCTGCTGTATACGTATATGTAGGTACCTTTCTTTTTCATCCTACCACTCCTACACACACAACACCACCACCACCTTGTTATTTCTTTCTTTCGCGATTTTCTTTTCTCCCTCTTTCTGTGATTCTTTTGGTTCATTATTAATACTGATATAAAAGATCTTGAGCAACTCTCTACATAATAGGTATACCCATGAAATCGATCGATTTAATTGATAAATTACATATACGTGTATATATCGCCACGTCATCGCTAATTTAACATTTTGCTCCCTGAGCAAATTTTTAATACATATTTCACCATTTATGTAGCCGCGCAACTTTAGACTGCAGACTCTAATTCGTTCTGTATATACTTTATATGTTTGATTTATTCATTGATATATAGGTGTATGCTTGTGTATAATATAGCGCGAAAAAACAATTAAAATTCCATTCCATGATCTCTCTCTCGAGACACACACACACACACACAAGCGCACAATCATATAAAATTGACACAGATTAATTAGTATGAGTATTTTTTTGTTGTTGAAAAATTATGGGGACTGGGAAAACCAAATTTATATATTTATAAAATTTTAAATAAAACAAATAATTAATTTAAATATTTTTGTAGTATAAAAACATAATAAGAAATTTGTTATTAAAAAAAAAAGTAAGCTCATTTGAAAATAATAATATTGCATATACCATCGATTAAAATTTCCAAGTGTATTTATACCTATACCAAGTTATATATACCTATATTTAATATGAGAATATAATTATGGAAAACTTGATTCAGAACGTTACACTTCTTAATCTTTCTCTCTCTCTCTTTCTCTCTCTCTCTCAACTTTTATATGTAGCGATTTTAAAAGAGCTCACGCTTGCGCACATATATTATAACACTAATCTTGTAAATCTATCATTGAAACACATACATAGAAAGACGCTATATACCTAGGAGAGTAGTTAATTTATAATTATCTTCGACTTGATATTAAATGCTTCGTCTATTAGTATCACTCGTCTAGCTAATAATCGACTTTTTCTTTTTTATTATCTTTTTTTTTTAAATCTAATTTGCATATTTTCTTTTTTTTCTTTTTAATTCTAAATGTAAGCATTTCAAATGTGTAGGTATATTTATATTTATATATATACGCTCTCGTAAATACACAATGAACGCGTCGATGCAATAGATATATATGTAGGGTATGTTGATGTTCCGACAAATCGGTATACGCGCGTATAGCATCAGCAGTAGCAGCAGCTAATAATGTAGCTGCTAATGGCACACATGCCGAAAGTAGACAAAGAGAAGAATCAAAGAACAGAGAAAGGGAGGAGGAGGAGGAATGGGAGGTACAAGAACAAGGTAGATGTAGAGGTAGAGAGAGAGAGAGAGAGAGAGAGAGAGAGAGAACGGTAGCCGATCTGAGGGAACCGCCAGTCTCTCTCCCGAGAAGACATTCCGGATGAAATTGTCGGCAGGCGGCATATTTTTGCCAAGAGAGAGAGAGAGAAAGAGAAAGAAAGATGCTGGAGGCCACCCGCGGGCTACCGGGGATACACATATCGCTCTTGGCTATATTATGGGGCCTTACAGGAAATCTGACCGAGAGACCTTGGCTCTATACACATACACAGCACACAGGATCTCTCTTTCGTATATGGCGATCTTTTATGTTAAATGGATTAGACATCGGAATGTGTGTTTTCGATGGATTGCTTGCTTTATTCGCTTGGATACCTGTATTATATGTTGTTTTTTGTTTAGCTCGTTTTTTAGTAATTTGCCGATTTTTATTAGATCCAATGATTTCTTTCTTTTAAATTCACCCACGCACTAATATTTTAAGTAAACAATAAGATAAATTTGTTATTCCATAAATAAGAGGTCAATTATTCTTTTAATATAAAGAGGAGCAGAGGGTTAAAACAGCAAGAGTCATCTTCTTCTTCTTCTTCTCTCGCGTTATTCCGTTAATGATTTCGTATGCAAAGAATTCGCTTTAAAAAACATAAGAGGAGGGGGAGGGAGAGCGAGAGAGAGAGAGCACAAAGACAGAAAAGCACAAAATGTGACTGTGTATATATATCGTGTAGTGTTTTCGTCATTGAGGTAGGTGTATAGTATATAAATATCCGACTCACTCTCTCTCTTGCTCCTCTGCCGCCGCCACCGCTTCTTCTTAGTCTTCGTCGACGACGACGACTATAAGCAGGGAAGAGAGAAAGAGAGACTAAAAACAAATTCTTGTCTAAAAAATGCAGGACTCGTGGCGGCGAGTACATTAAAAAAAGCGCCTGGTGTGGGGGGATAGGGGGGGGGGGGTAGGGGTCTTATATATTCGGAAGAAAACGCAAAGAAGCAAGCGAGCAAGCAAGCAAGCAAGAGTCAGAGCAAAGTCGTGCTGTTGCTCGTCCTCTCTTTCCTATAATTCATCGCATCACCACAGGGACACGCTCATTTACGAGCGCGAACAGTAAGCCCCGACGACATACCAAATGAGTCAAGGCACGCGCGCTTGTTCCTGCTGCTGCTGATGCTCCTTATTCTTATTTCTCCAGGCAACATCTCTCTTTCTTTCCTTCGTTCTCCACCTCCTTACATCCTCATATCCTCGACTTCTTCTTCTTCTTCGTCTTCTTCTTATCCATCCTTTCGTCTCGATCGTTCTGCCAGTTTAGTTGTCTTGTCGATGTATATATATATATATATATATATATCTGTATATCCGATAACATCTTTTGGTATACACCTAGAACGTATTTAAAAAGAAAAGAGCAAAAAAAAATAAAATTATTCTTTTTTTCTCTCTCTCTTTTTCTGCCTAATTTGTGTTGTAGTTGGTTATTACCAACAGCAGCAGCAGTAGCAGCATCGATGAGGAGGAGGAGGAGGAGGCAGCTCTTATTTGTAAGCTGTGACACTCTTCTGTATATAGCCAAACAGCCAGATAAGCAGCAACTTAGCAATCCCCAATTGACTGTCTGTATAGTATACCAATTCCCATTCCCTTCTTTCTCTTTCATCTGAGATCGAACAAGATAGCAATCGGACACGCTGCTGCTGCTGCTGTTGAGAGGAAAGACACCGACGTTGAACATAAGGCAGAGTTGGAAGTAGTAGCAGCATAAAGAGAAGGAGGAGGAGGAAGAACACGATATAGACACGCGAATCTCGCGGCACGATCGCTCCGGGAGCCACGTGCGAGCGAGCGCACTTCTGCATAACCATTACTATACTTGCCTTTTTCTTTCTCTCTCTCTTTTGCTTGTGCCACCGCTTTAGGGCCTTCTCTCTCTCTCTCTCTCTCTCTCTCTCTCTCTCTTGAATCCTTAATTTTTACCGACGATTCACTCTTTCTCTGTTACTTATTTCTGCGCCTTTTTTACCTTAACCCCCTTTTTTTGCCAAAGTGAAGAGCTACTGATTTTACATCTACGTCGATTTTACGTCCAATTTTTCTCTTTTTAACTTTTTTTCTTTTTTTTTTTTAGCCTGCTGTTCGCGCCTAAGGTGTAATGTACTACCGCGTTCATTTCAACGCTTGTAATATGTAACGTGTCGGTTTGGCAATTTAATTTGACGTGCGTGCATTTATATACATACTACTCGTTTTCATCGTATAACGACATTTAACTTAATAATTTTTCTGCTTTAGGTGTTGTTTTATGTATATGTATAGAGGTGATGAGAGTAAATGGAATAGATGTTTTGACGCGAGATTAGTTGAACGTGAAATTCTTTTTTTTTCTTTTTTTTTTATATTAATAGAACACTTATTGGTATATTAAGAGCTTGGTCGTTCAAATTTACCGGTTCGTGTTCAATTTCCTTATTATGGCTATTTTATAAGTTGAAGAAGGCGAGTCTAAGATAATTTTTTTTTTTCTTTCAATATTGGTTCTCATATAAGGGGACAAGCAGATGAGAAAATAGAATTATAAAAATTGGTAATGAGTATGCAAATTGTTCTTATCGATTTAAAATTATCCCTGTACCATGCTATGCTAGGAATATAAAAAAAAATTAATTTCCTCTTTCCAGTTTAAACGATCGATAATAGGACGAAGAAACAAAAAATATATATGTAAGCTCTGATGATGGTAATGATGATGATGCATACGGTTGTAATGTTATTAAAAACACTAATAAGATTTTACGTAATAGTTGTAAATAATATAGGTATATATTTATATTTTTTAAATAAATAGAGAAAATATATATTTTATATATAGGATATAGTGCTTTAATTAAGTTACCAGTGTTGCTTAAAATAAAAACAAAAGTTGAATTAAATTGCCATATTTCTATGATTTACGTATGCGAATTAGTTATTAATTCATAACGGACAAACTGCTTTTCTTTTTTCGAACTTAAAAAAAAAAAAGGAAAAAAAAGAAATAAAGAAAGGATCGTAAAAGAACGCACATTGATTCAGACTAAAAATATGAAAAAAAGAAAAAGAAAAGAAAGATAAATAAAAATGACCTCTCTGGTAAGATATGTCGCAAAATTTTTCGCCGATCCCGTACATATGTGTATGTGTGTGTGTGTGTGTGTGTGTGTGTGTGTGTGTGTGTGTGTCGACTGATTGATGAACGGCGCCGTCTTCAGTAATATAAGAGTTGTTGCCCTCTCCTCCCCGATGTCGTATATACATAAGAGCTAACGCAAAAATGCTAAATAATCGAAAATTGATACGAAAGCGATAGAAATTAAGAATTCGTCGCAGCGCAAGAGGAAGAGATTATATATATAGCCATTATATAGCTCTTTCAACTCAACTCTTTTGGTATTTTCGTGTATAGATCTGTCGTAGCGCCAACAGCAAGAGGGAGTAAGGTGGAAAGACAGATGAAAAATGCAGTAAAGAGCTTACTTATAAGAGGAGCTGTCTTAGTTTCTCTGTGTGTGTGTCGTTGGTTTGGAATTGGCCACTAGTAGTGGCGGCGGCAAAGGCTACTCTCGCTCGGCTATCTCTTGGCGCTTCTCGGAGCGAGACGACGACGACGACGACTCTCGGAGGGGACTCGGGGATTAATCGAGGACAAGGCAAGCACATTACCGGACTACTGATAATGCGAGAATAGCTCGCTCGCGCTCTTTCGCTCTCTCTTTCTCTTAACGTGCGGCTCTCTGGCGACAACGACAACGGTGAGTTGGTCCCTCTACCTCGCCACCGCGATTTGTATAGGTGTGTGTGTGTGTGTGTGTGTGTGTGTGTGTTTCTCCTTAGGAGAGCTGAGCACAACACGACCTTGCGCGCTAGCGTTCAAAGATACGCGGGCACGCGGAGAGACATACAGAGAAAGAAAGAAAGGAAGAAAGAAAGAAAAAAAAAACGAGTGAGTCAAATTCCTCTACACGCGTATGGAATATAAGCGGGACCAGAAGAACACTAGAAGGTAGAGGGATGTGGATTGAGAAGGCGAAAAAGTGTAATTGGTTGGTAGTAGGACTCTCGGAGAAGCTGCTGCTGCCACCCTTCTTTTCTTCCTTCCCCTATTCCGATTTTGTGTGATGGGTTAATCCTTTGGGCTTTCCAAGAAGTCGGGATTCCTTGCATTTGAAGACTACTCGGAGAGAAAGAGAGAGTTGGGCTTCGCGAAATCAGGCACGAAAAACACTGTACTTCGAAAGACACCGACCACTACTACATTTATATAGCCGCGAATATATACTTGCTCTCCTGTTCTTCTCCTTTTTAGGGAGTACCCACACATGCTGGATTTCTTACCTGTAACTCACCCCCCCCCCTCTCTCTCCACCAACTCATTCTTCCTTTTTTAAGATCTAATCACTCTTTCGTCATTTCGTAATGACACTAGTATTACTGCTACTGCACTTGTATCGTTTTATCAGTGTCGAGTTGACAGGTTCGACAATGCGAAAGTCTGTGTGTATGTGTGTGTACTTACTTTCGTTCGTTAAAGAATTTCAAGTGTCGAATGGATTTTTTTAACGGTTTCTTGGAAGTGCTTGGATCATTTCTCGTGAAAATTTAATTGAAAATTTGAAAGGATGAGTGCGTGCTGGAGATTGAATCGAATTGTTTGTCAGGTGTAAAAATGTCATTTTTTTGGTGTGATTAAACATTTTTTTTTTAATGTTAAATACGCCTTAAATGTCATAATATGATCTCTCTTAAGTATGATTAATCATCTCTTCACAAATTAATTTGAATATTTGAGTTTTTTTTATGTAGGTATATTGTAATTTAAAATGATAATTTGACATGAATAAATTGTGATATTATAAAATCATGATATATCAGTTTGGTAACAAGTATATAATGAAAATAGTTTCACTCTCGAGAGCTTGGAATAACTTGATCGTAAGATCGTTGGATTCGTAATTCACAGGTTGTGAGTTCGATTCTCGGCGTTCATTAATTAAGTTACTGCGCGAGCACTTGTATACCGAAATACTCTTTAGAGAGTGTCAAAAAGGCTTTATTAAAAAATGTAATAATATTATAAAGTATTAAAATAAAAACTCTTTTTACTACTAATTTTATTAGAATTATATTTTTACAAATCTTTACCAAACAATAATAATAATAATAACAGTAAATTATATTTATTTTAGATTCTGCGAGAGGATGTGCGGAGAGCAAAGCAACGTCAGAAGGAAAAGGTGAGTTCTTTTTTTTTAAATATATAATATTAGTACCATCACTTCTAAAATTCCATTAAAAAACTATAATTCATATCAAACATTTATGCTTCATCATTTGATATCAAATCATTCACATAAACGTAATATAATAAACTAAACGATAACGCAATCTAGCAAAAAAATTTTCACATCAAATTTGAATATAATCAAAAAAAAAAAAATATCCACTAAACAAAGTTATAAAATTATAACGTACTAGAATATTACTATGAAATTAAAATTGAAAAAAAAAGGGTCACGAATATGAGGGAGGAAAGAATCGTTATCTCGCGAAATGAATGTAAATCTAAGTGCGGCAAGAGAGGCATAGTTTAAGTATATAAGCAGTGAAGAAGTAAGAAGAAAAAAAGAAGGAGGAGAGGGGAGGAGGAAAAGAAGAGAGTAAGAATGTCAAGGGTGTTACTTGCGAGTCAGAAGACAATTGAAATGGCCCCGCTAACGTAGCTTCTGTCACGCCAGGATCCACGGCTAATGGGCTTTAATTGTGACCCGCGCAATTACTGTCCTCTCTCCTTCTCCTCCTCCTCCTCCTCCTTTCTTGCTATCTCTTTTTCTTTCTCCTTCTCTCGATCTCTCTTTCTCTTTTTATTCTGATTACTTCTTTCTTGGGAGGGAGCCTACCTCGGCTTGATTCTCGTATGTGTGACATCGAGTTAAGATAAGAGTACTCGCGGAAATTGAATAATAATTGCGGCTTACCTAACTTCATATATTTGGATTTTATCTATGTGGGTGTATGTATCTGGATGTAAAAATAATAATGCACTTTCAAGATTACTGGGTGAATTTAAAAAAAAATTAAATAAATAAATATTAGGTCCTTTTACTGTTCTCCAAAAAAATATCGGAAATCAAATCTTGTAAATATGTAGTTTGCATTTGTTGTTAAAATTTTATCGCAATGCTATTCAAAAACAAAAAATTTAAGTACACAAAAATTACACAGTTCATTGACTTTAAGATACAAAATTATTAAAAATACAGACAAAAAGCTCGCAAGCTTTTTATGAAAAACAACCACGAAATTCCTTTTTAAATTTTTTTGTAAACATTAACACTTTGGTCAAAACCATACACATAAAAAAGACATAAGTGTAGGCTGGATCGTTTTTGAAAATTATCCTCTTATTACAGCGAAGCGACAATTGTTACGGCAAATTTATCTGCGGCGATCTTTTCTCAATTATGATTCTGAAATCACAGCAGTAGTAACAACAACAACAACAGCAGCAACAGCATATACACAATGGGTCTCTCTTTCTCGGGTCAGTAAGATGATGAGGTTGGCGTTAGGTGTAGGAGGAGGGTCGAGAAGAGAAGAGAATTATACTTGGGAAGTGCTATAAGGTTTTAGGTGTCCAAGATAAAGCTTGTATGTATTTCGCGAGAAAGAAAAAGAGCTTGTATAGGGTAAGGTACCGCGCACCACAAGTCATATCGGACCGACGGGAGCGTCAGTTTGGTCTTGATGCAGTAGAAGGAAAGAGAAAGAAAAGGAGCCCGAGAAAATTTCTTGCCCGTGTCCAAGTGAGTGTATGTACGTATGTATGTATATAAGAGAGAAAGAGCCGCATATAAGTAGTGGCCGGATAAACAAGCACGGTACAGCAGCGGCGCTTGTACATATACCTTCTTTCTCACTCACTCACTCACTCGTGGGCTCCCTGGAGCTCGCGAACGTCTCGTTCCTTGCGGCCGCGGAGAGCGCGAGATTGTCGTTGCGCAATGAGCCTTCTTTTTCTACATAATGCGCTAAGAGAGAGAGAGAGAGAGAGAGAAAGAGAAGTTTAGACGAAGGGGAAAAGGAAAGAGGGAGAGAGAACCTCAAGAAAAAGAGAGAGAGAGAGAGCTGGGTATAGTATGTAGGTATATAGTAGTTGCTGCTGCTGCGGCCCGATTAGCACGCCTGGAAAGCGAGAATGAGTTGCGGTTGGGATCTTATAATGCAATCCGCCAATTGGCTTTGAATAATTTGCCAACGAAAGCAATTGCGCCGCCATCCACTACTACATTGGACCCTTGTATATATATACATACGTATACCTACTACACACACACCAACCACTTCAAAGGCGCGTAATATATTTATTTTTCTTACACTTGCTTATTTCTTACCCTTTTTTTGTTTTTTTTTCTGTTCTTTTTTTCACACAAGTAATATAAGGCGTAAATATATATGCTTACATAATGATGAAAAAAATTTGTATTCAGCGAGAGAGAGCGTCAATTTTGTACGTTTAGCGAGTTGGCTTGGTAATTTGGAGCTCAACACCGACTATATGTGTGTGTATACTACCACTAAATTTTTAGACAATTACCAACCAGCAACATTTGTCATTTTTTTATAATTTTTTTTACAGACTCGTATACACTTTCCCACCGTATTTGTAAGATTTTCGTCTTATCCACTTTTCACGCGAGCTCTACGAATGCTGTATAACACCTCGCGACCACTAATCGCTTTTGAGCTTTATTCGCACTTATAATATATACATTTCCTTATATATTCCAACAACTCATTTATGTGACGTGATTTGCGTTATAGATGCAACTTTATCAAATATCTTACGAAAATTTAGTTTTTCATTTATATAGGTACCATATAGGTATACAAAAAATTATCGTTCAGGATAGATAAAGGAAAAAAGAAAGAAAGAAAGAAAAAATGATAATAAGTATAAGACTCGTCTCACTGTTCGTGCAACTCCAATATATGCGCGAAAAACCAAATGGTCTCCCTCTCGCATCTCTTGCATTCGCTAAAGTCCTTGACACGCTGTTGTATGCTCTCCCTTCCTCCTTACCCCCTATATCATCCCCACCATTACCATCATCATCATCATCATCATCATCCTCATCATTGTAGCTTCATATATACCTACCTCCAAGAGAGTTGGATCACGGCGCGCAACAGTTACTTCTTAACTGCCGGAGCGAGCAATCTCTCTCTCTCTCTCTCTTCTGGGACACGCCGTGTGTAGTACATCAGCTAAATAAATATAAAACGCGAGTCGCGAATTTTCGTTTGTAATTTTTCTTCTTGGATCCACACGAACAAAAAATTCGTGTTCTACCTATTTTTCCAATGTCGAAGTTGTATTCGAGATTCTGATTTCATACTTGGATTCAACTTTTTAGTATAAATCTCGATATTAAATTAATTGCTCGTAATTTGAGTATATCGTATAAATCAGTTCGTAATATCATTATATATTAAATATATTCTCATCTCCAAATATTCATACTTACGATATTATAACCTTTCGAAAATCAAAAGTCTCTCAAGACCTGTGACTATACCTAGGTATATAATACACGTGAGTCTTGAGGAAACCTCGCTCATTCACTCGCTCGTTCAACGAGAGAGAGAGAAAGATAGATCACTATATAAGTCTCTCTCTCTCTCTCTCTCTCGCTTGCTCAGCTTGTGTAATAACGACTAATGCCATTAAAAAGGCGCAACAATTACAATCAATTATTAACGATTACAAGGTCGGCAAAAAATCTAATTATCCGACATTAATCAAGCCGCAACTCTCGCGCTCGCTCGCTCATTTCCCCCCTCTCTTCTCCTTCCACCCACCCCCTACTCTTATACGCTCGCTCGAGATGCCTATATGTTGCTGCTGCTGCTGTTGCTGCCGACGTACGTTCATCTTTCATGCTATATCATATACGCTATATATGTATGTATGTATGCATGTATATGCTCGACTATATATACCACAAGGAGCCCACATATACAATATACACGCGAGAGAAAGAGAGATTCAACGGAGAGCAATACACACAAGGCGTAAGGATTTTTGCTGAGCTTATGCTTTAATGATCTCTCAAGTCTTGGCCTCTCTTTCT
>JAPYZE010004118.1:0-11334 GCA_030522805.1 Leptomastidea abnormis
TTTTGAGATATCTATCGTCAAACTTCAGAATTTAGCATTGTTTTGTATATCTGTACATTGTTTTGCATATATATATATATATATATATATATATATATATATATATATATATATATATACATATAGATACATACAAAACAATGTTATGGCAAGAGAACCCACTATACTAAATTTTATCAAAATCCATGACCCGCATACATTGCACTCACCCTGTTAGTACCAGCGATTTCGTTCGCTTTTTTATGTAGCTGCCTGCTTTTAACCATCAGCTTTTGTACTATTGCTTCACAAAATAACGTAGACGTCATCATTCTCAACAATTTCCACACATTATTTTTCAATCACAGTTCGTTAAAATTTATTTCATTTATTTTTTGAATTTTAATTTCTGAAATGGTCTACGTTATTTTTTGCTAAAGTAATGTCGTAGGCATGGTGTGGAGAGTGGATATGAAAAAAGTGATCATTCATGGTAATGATGACGACGTGTGGAATGGTTGGTCTACTTCAGGAATGGGAAGCGAATGAGCTGGATGTCAGAAACTCACCAGCACCGCCAAGACCACCGGGAGCGGCAGCAGCAGCGGATCCAGAGCTGCCATCGTCACCGTTGATGCCACCAGAGCCAGCGTAGAAGGCGACACCTCCGTAGCTGGGTCCGACGAGGTTAGCGGTAGCCTGGGACGGTCCCACGAGGGTGGCGGTTCCCTGGGAGGGTCCGACGAGGGTGGAGGGTCCGGCAGCGGGTCCAACGAGACTGGCAGGTCCGGTACGGGGTCCACCGATGGACTTGGCGCCCTCCTGGGGTCCGACGAGGTCGGACGGTCCGCTCTGGGGTCCTACGTTGGCCTTGGGTCCCTCAGCGGGTCCAATGTCAGCCCTGCCTCCGAGCACTCCTGCAACAGATTCAAAGTCGTCCAGAGTGTAAAGTAATTACGTGTGTCATCCTGTCTCCCCCGAGTTTTGCGTTTTGCTCTCTCGTGGCAACGCACCTCCAGAGACGATCTGCTGAACTCCGGCGGCACCAGCGGCCGAGGCAGCACCAGCCGCGTAGCTGGCTCCGAGACCACCCGATCCCAGGCTGGAAGCTCCACCCTGGAGGGAGTTGGCGGTTCCGGCACCGGCGGCAAGACCTCCGCTCAGACCCGCTCCACCATGGCCTCCGTAACCTCCCGAGTAACCTCCCGAGTATCCCCCCGAGTAGCCACCGTAGCCTCCGTGCGCGATTCCAGCGCGGGCCGTAGCTACTGCCAGACAGGCGAACACGACCTGTAATGTTGAAGGAGATTGTTTAACACACGCACTCACTTAACCCTTGCATACCTACTTAGTTTATAATAATTGATATTATTCTCATTCTCTCACGAATCCATCGACATTTTCATTCATAATCAAGTGAAACGCGTATAATTAGTTAACTAAGCAAATTGAGTGAAAAAAAAAATTATTATTATCAAACATACTCTTGATGAAGCTCAGAGTTATAACTAGAAAGTTTTAAACTTTTCAAATTTAGATTAAAATAAAAAAAAAACTTTAAATTCAACAAAGAAGATAAAATGATTAAAAAGGTCACCGTTGACAAATCAATAAATTATTGTTTCACAATCTACAAAAATAAAATAAATTAATGTTCTCTCACAATTCGTATCTCGCTAGCCTCAAAACAAATAAAAGTCGAAGTAATAATAATAAATAAATAATAAAAACAATAATAATAATAATAATAATTAATAAATAAATAAATAATAATAATAAATAAATAATAATAACGATAATAATAATAATAATAGCGTATGTAGTAGGTACGGGAGTTGGGATTCGGCGATATAAGGAGAGTCGAATTATCCCACGCGTCGTGAGCTGCCGCGATTTTTCTTGGGGTCGATAGATAGAACTATCGGGCGATTAGTCATGCGCGCTTTGGCATTACGCGAGCAAGCGAAGGAGCAAGCGATCGGCGCGAGGCACACTATTTTTCTGCTTTCACTTTCCTTCGGGAACGTTTGCGCTCGCGCTTGGTAATACTCGAGACTCGCAATGCATTCGAACGTATATCGCGTTATGTTGTCGCGTCGCGACTTTATCTCCTGCGCGTATGTATTATCGTAGAGAGTCAGTCGAATAGGTGCAGTGAGCGGCAAGTGGGGAAATAGCGAACGATCAATGCGAAGGGTCGTTATGTCATGAAAACTGGACACCCGTCTAATTGTGCCTTGCTGCTGCTACTACTACTGCTGCTGCTGCTGCCGTAACGTTTCGTAATTGGAACGTCGTATGCTGTGTGCAGTCCCTCTGCCGAAGCCGCGAGAACGCCTAACTTGGTCCGGCTTTGGTCGACCAGTCCCCCGTTCCTTTTTTCTTCCCATAATAGGCCATAAAATTTCTAAGGCCAATCGACCGCGCGTAGGTGCACTAACAGCAGCAGCACGAGCAAGTCTGGATAAAAAAAAATCAGCGAGATCGTAGTAATCGCCCGGGGGGGTAGGAGGGGGGTGGGGAGGGCTTTGTGCAATCGTTGCGAGCGTTTAAGCGTAATACAACCTAAAGCGGGATCCATAATTAATCGTCGAGGGCTCGTTAGAGGCGCGCCCGAGTAGTCGATCTTGCGAAACTCTCGGCTCTTGAGAACCGACTAGTGTCCGATTGCGGCCGCCCGCTCCTTACCGAGAATAAAGGGGAGAGGGAGCGCGAGGGTAGAGAGGCCTACTACAGCCGATGCACGCGCGCAATAGTAAGTTTAGACGTACGTATGTGTGTATATATATATATATATATATATATAAATATACGTACTCTGCCGCGCGAAAGACTGCTATTTTTGCTGGTAGACTCGAAGCAGAGAAAGTACACCGCGCGGCTGGATTAGAAATCAATTTTGCTCTCGCGCAATCTCGCAAGTCAGAAAACTCGGAATTTTATGCTCTTTCTCTCTTATCGGAGGACGGGCGGGAGGGGAACCGAGAAATTACGCATTCGTTATATGCCTATATCTACGTAGCGCCCATTCTAATAATTTTGCATACACTTTCACGCGTCCCACTATTTCGCCGGAAGTTGATTTTTTTTATTATATATATATATATATATATATATATTTTTTTTTTGCGATAATTTAATGAACCTTACTGTTCGCGAAAGTTTGCGTCTTTACGCTTGCGGATAAATAAATATATATGCGCGTTTATTATGGTAAACAAAAAATTAATATTCAAAAGCTTACTATTGCCGTGCAAAATGCTTAAATTGCTCAAAGTCTGGGAAAATTTTGAATGTAAAACAGTTTAGAAAATATGCGCTTGAAAAATTTTAATGAATTTGAGAAAGTTTAACAAGCTGCAACTATTAAAAGCTCCCGTGAAAGCTACGTCGCGTTCGAAAAGTTCAACAAATGCGAATAAAAAAAAAGTTAACGTACAGTCATTTTACACTGTTTGAAAATCAAAAATAATAATCGACAAAAAAAAAGAGATTAAATGAAAGTGATGAAAAAGCTCGTTAAGAAAATAGAGCAATTTTCTCATCATCCATACTATACACAGTAAAGAAGCAATTTATGCAAGCTATCGAGATCGTGAATGAAGACGCCTCAGTAGGTTACTCTCACTTTCGATTAACTACCAGTTAATTCGTGACGCGAGTATAACCGGTTTCGCGGCTTAGTCGTATGAATGAAAACGCGTTACACAGCCGCATATCCCGTTGGGGATGAGAAAAAGATAAGCAATACACAGTTACGTTCGAGAAAAAACGCCGGAACTTGCAAGCTCGATTTTTTTTTTTTTTTTTTTTATAAATTTAAAAGCTGCTAATCGCGTGGTAGCTTGCAAATGGACGAAAACAACGCGATAAAAAATCGCCAAGTTCTATGAAGTTCGAGAGTGTGCAGCAGCAGCAGCAGAAGTAGCAGCAGTAACAGTAACAGTAACGGCTAGTGCGATATTAATATGAATATAGGTAAATGTGCGTCTGCCCGAGAGGAGGAGATACACCCGCCGAAGTGCCGGCAGCCGAAATACTCACAAAGGCCTTCATGTTTGGTTTGTGTGTGGTGGGCTGGTAGTCCGGTGAATGACTGACTTGGGCCGGGCCCAGACGCCTTATATACGCGCCTAACTCGGCAAGCTCCCCTGGCCAAGCCCCGCAATCATGATCCTTTCGAAAGCAGCCGCCCGCCACCACCACCACGGCAGCCGTCGTCATCGTCTAAGCTGCAGTCGGTGCAGCCACCACTGCCACCGAGGTTCCCTTCCGACCCTCCTGTGCCTCCATCCGCGATTCGATCGCGAGAGAGAGAGAGAGAGAGAGAAGCTCATAATCCACTCTCGAGCAAGTCTTTCGGCTGCCGCTGCTGACTTTTCCCACCCCTCCTCTTGGCCAGTGCAGCAGCGGGGATTTTTTTTACTCGGCCGCGTCTCCCTAGGCCGACGCCACCGCGGACACCGCCACCCCGGTTCTCCAGCCAGCTGTATGCGCGAGCGGGGGGTCGTGTCTGTGAAAAAACAGAAAACCGGCCACTACACGTGCAGCGAGAGCACACATTTGCAACATTCGCTTCTTTACGCGGCGACACGTTGAGCCGACGCTGCGGATAACGGCTACGACGACGTCGTCGTAGTCAAAGTTGCTAGCTGATGCAAAGTAGACGGGCTCTTGCGATTGATCGGCTCGTTACCAATTCCTTTTTTTCTCTCTTTACACTTTTTTCTCGTTTTCTTTTTTTTTACACTAGTTTGCTTGTTTGCTTGCACCCGTTTCTTGAGATTTTGAGGAGAAGAGAAAGGCAAAGTTGACTTATTTATTCTCCTTCTCTCTCTCTCTCTCTCTCTCTTTCACTCCTGGATAATCGACAAAGTGCGAGGATTTTTAGAGTGCGTCGAGGGAGAGTATCAGCTGGAAGTCGCTTGGATAACTTGGATAGTCGTAGCAGATCGGTTGGACGAGCTGGAGAGCATTTCAGAGCCCGCGACAACTGCGTCGTCACCCTCGTGCGGGACCTATATCTCGTGCTCTCTTTCTCTGCTAACTAAACAGATTTCCGCTTGAAGATTATCAAGTTTGGCGACACTTTACTCTTACGACGACGACGACGACGACGACAACATTTTTTTCTCTTCTTTTCCACACCTACACACGAATACACAGCCTATATACCGTAAGAACAGAATATTTTTTATAGACAGATACATTTTACTCGAACAGAAACTTTTCGTTTTACGTATTTATTGATTCGACTCCTCTAAAATAATGGTTCATTTAGTGAGATTGATATTAGGTATAACTAATACTTGAAATCATTCACAAAGCTTTTCGCCGATTTAATATAATATTAAATTTTAATATTTTTTAACAAAAAGTAAAATTTAGAAGTTTAATCACGTATTTTATTATTATATAAATTTTATTTAAATTATGAATGTCTTAATTAAATGTTTTAACGCTAAAATTCATAGATTTTATAAAAAAAAAAAAAAATAATAATGCTGCAAAGTTAATTAAGATCATAAAAATTAATCAAACATTAATTACATTCTAATCCAAAATGTATAATGTAGAAAAAGAATTAGATTTTTAAAATCTGATGCTCCTGTAATGACAGTTAACTAAGAGAAATGATATTCGATTTTTTTTATATGAAAGGACTGCAATATTATTACAAAACATATTTAATTATCTTGGCAATTATCGATTCAATTATAGTCTATAGCAGGAGTAGTATTAGCAGCAGCAGTACGTGCTTTACGGAAAGAAAATTTTTTTAGTAAAAACTAGTATAAAATTTACGGTAATCGCTATTCGTTGTGAAATATGATCGAAATTTTCTAGATACTGCTGTAAAAATTACTGTGATTATAAAGAATTTCCGTTAAGACTGAAGTTACCTTTTTTTTCCATTGACGATTACAAGATTTTTCCGCATTTTTAGAAACATTCCTATTAAACTTTAACTGCAACTGCCATTGCGAGTATTGTTGTAAGTCGATAAACTATTATTTTCATCGAGTCCATTAAATATTGGCAAATATTTTCTTAAAATAAATAACAAATTTTTATATACGCTTTGAATGTTGAAAATAAAATTCAACCACGCATAAAACTTTTTTTTGCAGCGCCATTCAATGAAAATATTTATGGAATTGAATAAAATTTTTTATTTTCATCCGATATTGAAGAAAAAAAAAAGAAAAAAATGACAATGATTGAAAATTCAATAAAGATTGTAGCTTTTGTGATTCCGCAGCAAGTGAAATTCAATTTTATCGTTAAATCGTTTTGAGCATGCAGGTACGTGGGGATGAGATAAGGTAGTTTTGACCGTAGCAAAGCAGTGAAATGTGCAGCGACAGAAAACGATTGTATAATCGTTACAAGTTAAAGAGGCGCGCGACAAAATCTCCTTTCTGCAAGATCTTCTGTTTGCAAGAGGGATTGTAAACTCATTATTCAAGATTATGTTAAGTGCTAAACTTCATGGCTGCTGCTGCTGCTGCCGATGTTACTGCTGCTGTCTTGGCCGCGCAAATCCATCAGCAAGTTTTTATCTCCTCGCTTTATTGTTCGATCTTCTTTGTAATTTTGCTTGCGAAATCCCATGAGAATACGAGCTTTGAATTACCAGCAAACAATCCAAAAATCACTCGTTATATAACTAACACCATTGTTATTCTTTTTCTTATATTCTTCTTTCTATATTTCTTGTTTTTCTTATTCTTCTTCTTCTTCTTCTTCTCCTTCTTCATTGATCCTTTGATGGATATGATTTTTCTAAACTCGCATTGAATTTCAAGCTTTTTCGTTTAAAAAATGCCAATATTTTCCCACTGTTTGTAATATCTTTTATAAATATATAATTATATACTCATTGTGTGTGTATATATATATTTATATACAGCATATACTTACTTACTTATCTTAACTTATTAAAAATTGCAAAATAATCGAAAACCCTTGATTTTGTATGATATAATGGAGAAGTAGCAAGTATTTTCTCACGTTATCAGATTACTCAATTCTAACTGAAGCTATTCGCGGCGTGAAATTCGCCATTATGAAAATCTCATTTTCATCGATCGCTGGAATAAAATTACCTTTCCAAACTCAGCAGCCTGCAACAGTAATCGTGGGAGGAGTTTATAAATGAAATAGGTATAGCAAAAGCCAAGAGATTCGAGAAGCTTAAAAAGTGATAAGCTCGCGATTGCAGGACACGAGCAAATGGCCTTAAAAGACCTGGATCATTTTCTAAATAGATAGCTTGCAAACAGCAGCTAGTAGTGCACAGTTGCTCGCCTTTGCTCATTACCCGCGAGTCGGCAATTGCTGCTACCACTGCTACTATAATCGCGACTATACTCTCCGAGCATGTACACGCCAACCGGCTCGATTTCACGCTTTCAAAAAGTTGCATCCTGCAGCAGCAGTGCCACCCAATTTGCATACTACTTATTTACAACCTGTCTGCTCATTTTTCTAATTCAATTAAATCAACTATGTCGTTACATCATTGTTGCTACTCTCTGCTGTGTCTTGCACTTTTGTGGGAAAGTAGCTTAACTTTGTCGATTATAGTAAGAAAATGAAAAAATCCTCTCATAATTTTTAAGGGGAGAGCCAAAAACTATCACCTGCATCAATCCTTTCACATACATATACATATCTATAAATAAGCACGTAATATGAAGTAATTTGAAAAAATTAAAATGTATTTATAATAAAAAAGTTGAAATCCACACTAATGGGGTGTATACAATCAAATGACATTGGTATACCTATGTATCTCGTAAGTCTATTACCAGTGCTTTTGGTGCAGTCAAAAAAACGGAAATAAAAAGGTTTTTTCCTCGATCAAAAGCTTGGGCTGGCGTAAAAGCTGGCTAGTTATCCGGCTGTTTAGAAAGTGAAAGCTATTATATTATTTTCGGAAGTGACAAAAATGCATCCCAGTCCGATCCAGTCGTCCAGAGTAAAGCGGCGAAAGCAGTGTATGCACACACACACTCACACACACGTACTCATACACGCGCACACACACACATACACACATATACCGCTGGATCAGCAGCGCTGACCGGTTTCCGGCACTAAGTTTCCCATACACACCGGCGAGGTGCCTACGTATAATGACATGCAAGTGTATAAAGTGCGTCTATTTTTTTTCTTTCTTTTTTTTTTCACTTGACTGACTCTCGTCAATCTTGCACCACTTGTAAAAGACACTAAACCAGACTGGCTTATTTCGTTTTCTTGCCGTGGCTCTCTCGTGTCGTTTAGTTTCCTCATATAAACACCTTATAGATCGATATCGCGATACATTTGACGTTTTTATTATATTTTAACAAAATTTTATAAATAAAATATGATAAAATAATAATAATAACAACAACTTGTGGTAATTGCACTTAATTTATCTTTTTGTGCATACTTCATTTGTAAACTTTAAACACACGTAGTCAGTTTTATTGTGGACAAAAAAAAAAAAACAAGGTTTGCACCTCACGTGGCGTAGAAAGTTTTTCGAGTACGATTGTACCGACAACTCGTAACAATAAAATTCGTTAGTCGAGCAACAACTAAAAGAGAAAAGTAAAAGAAAGAAAAAAGGTAACGAGAGTGAGTATATAGGGTAAAAAAAAAAAATAATAAAAAATAATAATAAATAATGAAAGCCAAAGCTGATGCATTCCTTGCTACGCTCGATGATCTCCGCGTCATTGTTACGGAAAGCCAATTTGCCGCGCAAATTTCGATCGTTACAAACAAGGGATGTCGGAGGAGAGGGAGAGTGCTGCATTGTTGTAGGCTATGAGTCGATTTCTTTGGGCTTATGCAATCAATTTTAATTAATTGATGGCGTCTTACGTCGTTTTTTTCTTCCCCCCCCCCCTGTCTTTTAGTTTGCCGATTCTCGGACGATACTATTTCGACATACTCGATCCAACTTGGGCTTTTACCTTACGAGTTTATTTAATACAATTTGGGCATGCAATGTAATTAAAATTTTCAAAAGCTCAATATTAATTCCATTACGTTGATATTATTATAAAATCATTCGAGCCTTTTGCACGTTATTTAGAAACTTGAAAGTTTAAACGCTTTACACGTTTGAAAACACTAAAACCAAAAATTTTTTAATTAAAAAGTACAGCTATTTCGTAAATTCAAACTCTGGCTTAATCTTGGTTGCAAATCGGTATTTTTTTTATTTTATTTATTTATTTTTTTTTTTCAAAAAAGTCAGCTTCTACATTAGGAATAATTAAACGTTAATGAAATGTCGGGATAATCGGTACCGATAAGAAAAAGTCCCTCGAATGGCATGAAAAACAGGTGTTGCAAGATCGAGCAACGTGCAAGAGTAAGTGATATGTGTGCGTGTAAGTGTGTAAGTGTGCGCACGCGTGTGTGTGTGTTTCTGTCTATGTAAAAATGTCTCTTGTGCCTTTGAGTGACTTGATCAGTTAGTCGCTTATAGAGCGTTACGTTAAATTAATTTAGGCGTCAAGTATTACGAAGGTAAAAAATATATTATCTCTCGCGTGAAGATTTTTTTTTTTTGTTCTTTTATGAAGCATAGAGATAGATGTCATTAAAAAGGACAGTAAAGCTTGTGAAAAATAATGAGGTTCATGATTAAATACATATATAAGACTTAATAATAAATAACATTTTGTTTGCGTGCATAACATAGCGTGAATAAAACTTTTAACGTAGCGTACTTTTAAGAATGTAAAATAAAAATTTAGATTTATAAAAAAAAAAAAAAAAGGAGAAGGCAAAATGTAAAAATTTTTTTTAGGAGGCGGAGCAATAAGTTAATCGCGGTTACGAGCAAGATCGCGTCTTTGGAGAAAAAGGCATAGATGGCTTTGGTCTTGTGATCGTTTCGTCGTTATTGATGATTAATGCTCTGGAAAAACAACTGGTATCTCGTTGCGGTTGTTGCTATTATGATGCTACTGCTGCTGAGCGTGTATCAACACTTTTCCGGTTTACATTCAACAGCGGCAAAGGGATAACCGCAAGTACCTTATAATTTATGGACAGCTGCTACTGCTAAGACTAGGCTGACAAAAATCAATGCGATTAAATTGTTTATTTTTACTTTTAAATTTTTTGCTATTTTTTATAATTTAATCTCAGCTAAATTAAGATTAGGTAATTTAAAAAAAAATTATCGTCGGTAATTAATTATTTTTAATAAGTTTTAATATTTTGTTATTATCGATTGATCAATTTTAACAATTGTACCAAACAGTATGTTTTGTTCAAATACAAAAATTAAATATTAATTATAGAGAATGATTTCTACATTTTTTCCCACACTCAATAAAATATAATTACTATATAACCAATAGAAAAAAAATAATAATAAATAAATGAGTAACATTAAAAATAAGTACTGGAGCTGTATTATTTCTTAGCCAGCCGATAAGTATCAGCGAAACGTCCTGTTGCAAAAAATATGAGGAGAAGGAGGTGGAGGATTATGCCTATATATATACGCATACGTAAGTAGGTATTATAAGTACGCGAAGCCTGGCAGTCGTTCATGCGCGTATATATATATATATATATATATATATAATATGAACTCGGGCCCGCACAGCGGGCGGCAGACGAAGGTGGCGCATATACAATATAAACGTAGGCGCGAGCGGGGCGCAGCGTTCGAAAAACCAAGTGCGGTGTAGTTGGTAGGTGTTACAGGCACACTTCCCTTCGGTCATTTAACTGGAAAGTCCCTTACGTAATAAATATACGTGTACATAAAGTGTAGCCGCCACCGACGCCGCAACGGTGTACGGGCCGCTACCGCGCGTGCATATGTGCACGTACACCACGTTTCCGTGTTTCTCGGCCGCTCTATCTATACATGTACCTATATACGCGCACGTGAACGCGTAAATATATATATGTAAACACGCGCGATCTGGAGGCTGCTCTTGCTTCGCTTGCTAAATCAATCAAAGACATCCGATCGGATCGATATACGCCCCCACCCGGCTGCTACTGCTGCTTCTATTGAGCTCGCGCTTTTATACTCCGCTTCGGACCCCCCTCATATCCTCTTTCTTATATTTCTTACTATCATTCTTTCTTCTCTTTTATCTTTTCTTGTTTTACCGTCTCGGATTTCATTTGCCTGATTTCTTTCGCTTTTTTTTATTAATATTTTATCAGTGTATCCTTCGATTGCTAGTTTTTCTGTTCCCTCTATCCCTCTATAATTATTGGCTCGAAACTTTTTTTTCCTCTACTTTTTTTCGAATATTTTAATCGCAATGTTCGCGCGCTGAGTTAAAGCTATGAATTTATATATTATATATATATATA
>JAPYZE010004120.1:0-11334 GCA_030522805.1 Leptomastidea abnormis
AGCAGCAGCAGCAGCCGTCGCCTTACGCAGCCGGTCTCCCGTCGCGTCATTGTTCTCTCCTGAGAGCAAAGAATAAAAGTATAAAGAAAGAAAGAAGAAGAAAAAAAAGAAATGGCATATATGTATACATGAAAGCTCTCGCCCACCGTCGTGCGGTTTACGAGAGTAGACGTCGTCTACTTCCATATATACACGTCAAGAACGAGGAAAAGACCTACCCGGTGAGTACATGTGGAGGCACGCGAAGAAAACTATTGGCGCATACGCTAATATATATGTATACAATAAAGATGCGTATACGCATGACCAGATTCGCGTGTGTACTATACTTTATAGGTATATAGGGATAGAGGGATGACTATATCTGTGGGGGGTCATTCCACCGGGCGAGCTTGCTATATACGTATAGTAAGTTTGGTGAGTTTATGGATGCCGATATATAGACTTTTGGCGCGTCATTATTAAAGGGGCTAATCGGTGTGATTTGACTTGCGTGTGAGCTATGGTGATTTTCTTTTAGTTTTGATTTTTGAAAGGCTAATGTGTTTGATGTGTTATTGGGTGGGAAAAAAAAGAGAGAGTATGTAGGAATTTAAGTGAGCATTGATGATGTGTAAGGTGACTTTTCTCACCGATAGATTAATTTTAGATGAGTTGGTATTTACCTATATGTTGAGATAAGAATATTCTTTTATTTTTTATATTTAATTTTAATGTATAAGAATTTGTAATTTTTTTTGTTCGATTTTATGTTGAACTGAATAAAAATTTAATATTTATTATAGTGAACAGTTGTAAGTGGTACCATAAATAAAAAAAAAATTGGTATCCGTTGTTTTTTTTTTTTATAAATGATTGAAAAAAAAATATTTATTACAGAAAAAAAATTAATGTATGTATAACAAATTATTTTTTTTACAAATAATTTATGTACTAGTTGATTGTGAAATAATAAAATGTGAATGAAAGATAAATGCATATTTTATTTGTGTACCAATTTAAAGTGAAATACGATCGTCAAATTATTTCTAAATGTGTAAAATTAAAATTGTATCTAAATTGTATACATACAATAAAAAAATTGTTTATAAACAATTTTTTTATTTTACATACTTAATCACAATTAAAAAAAAAAAAAAAAATCCAATATAAAAATTTTTATTTAAACAAACTAATAAATTCTAGATAAAAAAACACATATCTAGACCAAAATCAAAAACCACATCACTTAACATTAAAGAAAAAACCCCTAGTATAAGCAAGTAGCTAAACGTCTTTATCCTCAACGGGTGGTCTTACATACCAACTTACTTATAAAGTAAAAGAAAGGCGGGGTATATAAAAGAAGTTAGCCTATAATACGATGTTCTCTTAGCTCCATCGAAGCGCATCAAAAAGTCATGTATGTATACGCTCACACAAGAAGACCCACCGCGAGGTATATATACTCACAGAATACTTATACAGACTTACATACCTACACACACATATATATATATATATATATATATATGTAAGAAAAAGTCATCGAATTCAATGAGCACATCACGCATATAATATAAGTACACGCCCAACGCTTCCATTGTTCTCCAGCAAACGTTCAAGTGAGCGAAAGACATACACATACATACACACGTATACGTCTCTTTCTCACCTTTACCTGTAGCTTTATAGCTATACATACACATACCTATATGACAAAATTGCGTTCCCGCGTTAGTCATTGGGCCGTTTTGTAATCGTTGGTTGGCCCCCTTAGCGTGCGTGTGACATATAGGTAGGTGGTGGGTACATGGTTGGACGATTGCAGTCTCTCGGAAAATCTTGAACACACAGGAAGGAAGATGTATGTAGGTATAGGTCTTATACCAATGTGTGATAATATGTTCCAATGGCACATTCCTATAGACATAAAGTCATCATCAGTGTGGGAACGATATGAAGCTGCGCGCGCGAGCGTTACAATCACTCACACTCCAGCTTTTTTTTGGGAAGCTGCTGCTTGCGGCTGGCTTTATATATATCCTGCTGCTTCATCTACTTATATGCCATTCTCTCTTTCTATATATGCTGCTACAACTGTATACTATATATACTCCCGCGGCGTTTTCAAGGAGCCTTCGTTAAACAATAGTACCATCGTCGCTCTAAGGGTATATATATGTACTCTTGCGCGCGAGTGGACTTACAAGTGGGTTAAAAAAAAAAAAAAAACCCTATACCCTGCGCGTACCCACTCCCGCACAATATACGTCATTGCCTTCTTCTTTCTCTCTATGTACATCTATGTGTATGTGTCTATGTGTTATACATTCACTTTTATTCTCTCTTTTACTCTTTGTACGATATATATGTATACATGACGTTACCAAGGCGGCCGCACTTTCAAGTGGCTCGTTAGACAATCCGCGAAAACCCCCCCTACCTCTATACCTATATCCAGATATAACGAATAAGCTCGCGCGCAGCATTGCACATATAACGTACATGTATACTGTGGGTATGTGCGTTGTATGAACGTATATATAGGCTTGCTGCGCCCGTAGGGTATGCTTTGGATCATGATGATGATGATGATGATGACGATGAATAAGTTCATGTTGAGTGTGTGTATGTGATTGGGCTTTGTGACTTATATAATGTATGTTATAACGGATTATATGTGTAACGGTCAATTTTTTTTTCTTTTTTTATTCCATCGACTTTTGCGTGTTTCAAGTGACGGGAGACCACCAGGTGATGATGATTTTTAGTATATTTGGTATACATAGATGTAGGATGTATAGGTATGTATATATTTATAGGTATATATATTTCCGTTATTTTTGTACTTGGGGATGTGTATAGGTATACGTTAATATAAGGTAAGTATTATGTGCGATTATGATTGCGTCCGCTGTAGAATATTGGTGTGGATTTTAATTATTGAAAGAAACGATAGCGAGAGAGGAGAAGAAATGTTTTGTAAAATGAGCTTTATTGTTATAACATATCTTGCTTTGGAGTTATTAAAGGTAAGAATACGATTTTATAACAACATAATAATTTTGATTATGATGTTATCGCATTAAAGGATAAAAGGTTGTGGTTGTAAATGTTAAATTGTGATTTGATTTTTACATTTATCAAGCTGAGAAAAAGTAATCTGTCTTTGATCAATTGTTTTTTTTTTTTTTAGATTGAATGATATAATTATACCGTAGGGAGTTTTGTATGTGTATACTTCAATTATTTTAATATTTTATAAGTATACACAAACACATACACTCACAGATTATTGACGTGATTGCTTATGATAAATTTTGAATGAGATATTCTGAATGCGAGCTATTTTAAATTTTGTAGATTGATTTTAATTGCAGATTAATTAAGAGGACGCTATTAAAAGCTAAGTTTAAATATACATGTATAGTGATGTATATAATACGAATAATACTGTGTATAGCAATCAGTTAAATTGATTAAATATTGTATTGTTCTCCGTTTATATTATGCATGAAAGATTTGATTTTTATCTGATTTAAATTTGTTCCCTTGTGTTAATGTGATATTTATTGTTTAAAATTACAAAACTTAAGTATAAGCATAAATTGATCATAAAATTAATTGTTGTAATTGGTAAAAAAGATTATATTTTAGTTAAGATAAATAAAAGATGTGAAATATTCTTATTAATTTTTTAAAAAGTAAAAATAAATTTATTTTAAAAATAAAAAAAGTGATGCATTAAATCATCTTAAAAAAAACTATTTCAATAATTTATTAATTTTCAAACAATCTTTGCTAAAATATGTATTTCTCATAAAATCCATCTCAAACATTTAAACCATTTAACTTTCTTTTCCTCCTTATCTCTTTAAAAAAATTAAAAAAAAAATCTCCAATCTCCCACTATATCTCAATAACCCTACGCTCAATTAGCCCCCTAAAAAACACTTCTCCCAAAAATCAACATCTATTAACACAGACAAACAAAACCACAAAGCATCTTCAAAAAAAAAAAAAAAAAAATTCCTCGTCTGTCTCGGTCAGTAGTATACTCAATACATCCTATTTCTCGGACAAAATTTTCACACATTCTCTCCCACACACACATATCACATATCTCTTTTTTTCCTATATCTTCCCTTTCCATTCCCTTGAAAAAAAAAGTATATAAGCGCGTCAAATCCATTTTTCGCCTACTCTAGCTCACAAGAAAACTGCTTAGCCAAAGAAGAAAAAAAAGGCATCTCTTCTCCCTCTCTCTCTCTTTCTTTCTCTCTTCCTCTACTATACCTATATATCCTCCCCTCCATCACCTTTTGCAGTCACATCCATAAATATATAGATATATACCGGTATACACATAAAAAAGGAAAGAAGAAGAAGAGGAAAAGGAAGAGGAAGAAGAGGAGGAGGAGGACAGGGCGTGTCACACTGGAGTATAAAGAAGGTAATATGGGCGTTGGCTTGAATTCTAGTCGCGTGTACCAGCTTCTGGGCGGAGCTATACTGCGACTCCACGACTTTCCCCACTACCTTAATTTTGATATCCCCTCCACTTTATATAGCTGGAGATGCTGGTGGAGGGATATGATGTATCCAGGCCTGCGTTTGGTACTGCGTGCAGGTAGATGTGTGTATGTACGTATTGGTGTATAGATGTATATATGTCTGCATCAGGGAGGTCGGGTCGGATGATCGTCGGATGCTGTGTGTGCTGGTGGTTACTTCGTCAGGGCCAGGGGGGCTGTTAGATGAGATGAAAATGCACAGCAGCATCCGTGCTAGTGTAGCAGGATATACGCGATACATCTATCGACGTTACAACGTATCGGATTCTGTGGTGTATATAGCGATATATAATATCTGACGAAGATATTGTAGCGACGGAAGGCGATGGATATCTATATAGATATGGATGTACGAGTTTTAGTGGATAAAGCGAGAGATGCTGGTTTAGAATTAAAATATTTTATGCATATATGTTGGATTTTTTTTTTTTTTAATGTGCTTGACTAATTAAGATTTGTAGGATAAGTGTGATCTGGTAATTTTATTGTAGGATTATGGATTGTTTTGTGTTTTGTAAATTTTTGTACGAAGTATTTTTATTGTATTAATACGAAATGAAAATTGTTTCATTAAATAGCGCTCAAGTGATAATAAAGATATATTTACGTATATTTACGTATTTTTAAATAATTTTTATGTTTAAGTAAATAAATTATTTATATGTATGATAAATGGTTGTTTGATAAGTCAATAAAAATAATAGGATGCATGTTTTATGTTTTAAAGAAATATCTTTAGCTCGTCACATTTTAAGATTTTATATTAAATATAAATGTAAATTGATAAAAAGATATTTATCATTCATGAACGGGTATTAAAAGCTTAGTATGACTAAGTGGAAAGAACGTAGGTTTCGTAATTTACAGATTGTGGGTTCGATTCCCCAACATCAGTCATTGAACTGAAAATTGTCGCCTGAATGTTCTTTCCGAAATTCTGCTGAAATACATTTAATTAAATGTTTAAGAAGGCTCATAATATCTGTGTTATAATAATTTGGAAATTCCGTCTTTAATTTTTCATTTTTTTTTTTTTTTTTTTAGAAATATGAATTTTAATTTTAATAAATTCACATACGTATTTATTTGAATATTTGATCGAGCGGTTCTCTCTTTAGAACATTTAAAATGCGTTGCTAAGCAACACTTATATTGTTAGAAAAAAGTTCGTATAACTTTATCAGTTATTGAGAAACGCTTAATTGAAATTGTATTTTAAAATAAAACTATAATTATTCAAATTTTCATATTTTTGATTTTATTAAATCTTTTTGTTAATCACTCGTGTGATTTCTTAACTGCACGAATAAATTTTTTTAAGCCATGCAATTTTATGTGTGCAGATATACGATTACAAATACATATTAATTCTTATCTAATTTAATAAATCAACAATTCAAAAGCAATATAAGGTAAGAGTAATTTAAACTACAGCTTATATAAAGTAACCAATAGGCAGTGAATTTAACATTTTTATTCTTTTTGTATAAAAAAATAGGTATAATTTTGATCGATAAAAAACGATAAAAGTAATGGATGATACAACAGCACTACAAACATACCAATGGGACTATATGGGCACGAAGGTTAATAAATTCCGTCATCGATTAACAGTTGAAAATTTTCGTCAACTTACTTCCTGCATCCAGTACAATGAACATCGAAATTCTTCAAAATTTTCATTTGGAAAAAATATCAATTGGTACTATCGAATATATCCAAAATATGGGAGAAACATAAGAGTGGAATTGTTGTGTGAGTATAGTCAAAAAATTGACGGAAATTATAAATTATCACTAATGAATAAGAAAAAAGAGATGATAGCAAAAGAACCAGAGTTGTTATGGCAGAATGGTTCAACCAGGTCTATAGAGTATCCGCTTGACGATGTCTTAGACGAAGCAAATGGCTATTTAGAAAACGGCTGCTTAACGATCGAGTGCGAGATCACTTTACTCTCAACGGATGTTATTAACCTTCCAAGCACAAAAATATATCAAGAGCCATTTTGGTTGGAAAAACTCTTTCTCAGCGATCATCTAAGCGACATGAAATTTATCGCTTCATGCGGTAAAAGCATACCGGCTCACAAAACTATAATTTGCGCATATAATCCAGTATTCGAGATGATGTTTACTCACGAGATGAAGGAAAAGAGGCTTAACGAGGTAACGATCAACAGAGAATACGAAGTGATCCGAGAGATGCTGCGATTTATTTACACGGGTAAAGTCATGGACATTAAGTCAGTCGCGTATGAGCTTTTTCAACTCGCACATATGTACGAGATGGAGGAATTGGTAAAGCTGTGCGGAATAGAGTTGATTGATCAGATCTCGGTTGAAAATGTTCTTACGATTCTTAGTATTGTTGAGAAATACGATGGTTTGGAGATTCTGAAAACACTTGCTGTAATTTTTATAAAGAAAATGATTAACAGCACAGTTGATATGGATATTGATACATTGGAAAAATTATACGTATATATGCAAGTAGTCGACAAATAAATGTTTCATAAGTCTTGAATGACAAAATTTTTTTGAATAATAAAACTGTATTATAAATAATCTCTATATTATTATTATTACAAAAAATAATATATTTGATTAAAATTATTAAAAATTAAATAAAGTAAAAGTGCAAAAAAAAAGTAAAGAATTGTAGAAAATTATCGGAGAATGTAATTAATTTTACCAATTTGCGAATGAAAATGTTGATTTACCTACAAGCTTTTAACTTAAAAAAAAATTTAATTATGAAATGTCTTAATTTTTTTCAAATTTCTAAAACTAAAAAATCGATCTAATTTTTATGAAAATAATTTTAATTTTTAGTTACACTTGCATAAAAAACAATATATTAACTAAATCTTACAGAATTGTAAGCAAATAATTATTAAGTGCTTAAAAATCTTAAAAGATGATGTATGCTAAAGAATTGGGATAGGAAAAGGGTGGGAAAGAATAGTATGAATAAAAAGTTTTTTTATTACAATATATAGTTATTAATTATTAAAAAAAATAATATATATTTTTTGATTACTTATGTAGATATAATTTTATAAAAATTGACATAAAATATATTGTACATAAGATGAATAATAAGGGAAAAAAAGTGAAAATTATTGAGAATAAACGTACAAAATGCTATATAAAAGAATTCTTTCACGATGTTGCTAAGCTGAGTTAAAAAAAAAGTTATGTTTTACACCCAAAATACATACTTAAGAACGTAAACTTTTCAAATGCTGTAAAAAAAAATTAAAACTTAAATAATCGAAAATATTAAAAATCATCTTTTACATTACCATCGTCACTTTTTTTTCCAGAGAAAAATTATATTCCCTCTATACCAAAACATAATCTCACATTAAACCTCCTCGTACGACAACAAAAATTAAAAAATCCTTCTTCTTACTCATCCAAGAGTATTATACGCCAGTATAGCTCATGTATCTCCTCGTGTCCATGGCGACTAAAGCTCCAATATAATACATCCACTCTCTCTCTCTCTCTCTCTCTCTCTCTCTCTCTCTCTCTCTCTCTCTCTCTCTCTCTCTCTCTCTCTTTCTCTCTCTAGCATATCCTTTGACCCGTACAGCAATTGCTCACCTGCCACATATAACATAATACCTATATGTACATGCACGTATATACACCTTTGTCACGTGATGTGGGTAGATTGGACATACCCACCGGTATGTTGGCAGGAGTCTCGGAAATCACACGTTATTGCGATACCAGAGAGACGCTTTTATTAAAGCTCTGTCTTTGATTGAATTAAGGGGCTTGGAATGTGAAATTAGGTAGGATATTTGTGTGTTATATATATATACAGCGTGTATATAGGTAGTCGTAAAAGGATTTGTCGTTTGCTATGTGATGTGATGCTGTATGGTATCGAGTGATATATGGGGTTTGATTGGTATAGCTTATAACAAAGAATTATTAGGTTCTAATATATTTTTTTATACAGTTTTTTTTTAGAATTAAATATTGTTATAAAAATTGAAAATAAAAACTTATCTTACACTGCAAGTGTGATCGAAAAATAGAGAATCAGGATTAAAAAACAGAGCAAAAAATTTATAAATTTATAATAACGCAAAGGTCGACTTTCGCTTACATATATAATAAGCTCACGCATCAGGCTCTATTGACTGAGTAACACTGCAAGCAAAAATACAACCTTCCCCCTATCAAAAAAAAAAAAAAAAAACTGGGTGGGTAGGTATATAACATGAATGTAAGCTTTAGCTGATGAACGCTTTCTATTCGTGTCCTGTATTTTTTGGGGGGTGTATATATTTACAAGCTAAGTAATTTGGGCGCAGATCCTTACAAGAAAAAGAGACTCTCGCTTTTTTTTTGGTCTTTGTGCTTCCATATAATGCATGAGCTTTTTAGGGAGTTTGTCATCAACGTTCTTGTTTACGTATAGCTGTAATAAGAAAAGAAACTTTTTATTTTTTGGACACGACCGCAGTGTTACCATTTAGATTTTCATACGCTAGGTGTATGATATTTACGGGTTTGAAAAAGAAGAGAATTTTTTTTTTTTTTTTTGCAGCTTACACACCTACAACTCAACCCTTTTTTTCTTCTAAGTATATATACGTATATATATAAAAAAAGCTTGCAATGTCGTGTGTATTATATATGCTTTCTGCAAATAATTCAAAGACCTATACCTACTACCCTTTCTCGGTACTTTTGTGGAGGTCACGAGGTTTTTTTTTTCTTTTTCTTTCCTTCTGCACCCTTCTTATTCATTCTTCTTCTTTTTTGACATGTTGTTGATGTCGTAGCCGTTGTCACCCTTATACTATACGTAGTTGACTGTGTGTATGAAATGTCTACGTTTCTCCTTTGGAATATTTTTTCCGTGATGCTTTTTGGTTTTGTGTGTTATGTATAGAATTTTATTTTGATGTGTATATGTATGCGTTTGGTTATATTCATTCGATTGAGGAAATGTAGAGGTATGGTGTGAGTAAGAGGATTTTTTTTTTTTTTATGTACTGACAGTTTTCTTTGACGTAAAGATGTATTTTGATGTTTTGAATAAATTTTTTTTATTTTTTTTAGATATTATTTAGATTTTTACTTTCAGGTTCGTGATTCTTTGATACATATTTGTGTGTATTTATTTAAAGAAAAAAAAAATGAATAAAAAAAATTATGACATGTAGATATTTGGTAAAAAAAAAATTGAAAATTGTTTAAAATAAACAAAAATTAATAGAAAAATATATATAAAAAGGTTAATGTTGTTTCGAACAGGTTGGTGTCATTTATGTATTATGCATATCACATATTATAACAACTTCTTGCAAGCAATTGTTATTTTTTTTTTAAATTTAAAAATATTTTTAAAATCATCTTAATCACCTACCTACATATTGTTTGTTGTTGCTTTTCATTTTATTATTAAAAAAGGAAGCACCAAAACAATTTTTTTCTTTATTATAAAACATGATTAATAAAAAAAATTAATTTTCGTATCATTTTTAAATATGTTAAATAATTATTGATAAAGTGAGATGTAGTTATTCTCGACAGAAATAATTTTTTGTAAGCCTTTTTAACTCTCGATTGAGCGTATTTCGGTACAGACAAGCGCCGGGAATCGAACCCACGACCTGTAGATTACAAAGCCCACGATTATCTTTATGAGCCACTCTCAATTGAATCATATACTTGTTAAAACACTAAAATCAATTAAATTTAACAACTCGTTCTTAAATTCTCATTCATAAATATCGCAACACAAGTAACGTAGAAAAAAAAGATCGATGTATATTAAATAGCTAAGATATAAAAAAATAAAAAAATACAGAAGAAAGGAAGGGTAGCTAAACGTATATTCATAAAGACGCAGGACGATAGACATTAGCATTCCCAAGCACACCAAAGATCCTTCTTCTCCTCAACCTCCTCTTCACTTGAACACTTGGCGTCTTCTTAGATAGACGTCTTCCAAAACAATCCAGAACACACTATTATATACCCCGTTCTTCGTCTTTAAGATCTCCCTCTCTCATTCTACTGTGCGTGATTTCATCTTCTCGTATTCATGAGTATTTTAAGGCGGAGGAAGAGAGAGAGTATATAAGCGACTATGAGTTTTCTTGTCTTAAACGCCCTCGCATGAATTTGCAATTGGCTGAGACAAACTGTAAGGAATTGGTTAGGGTTAAAGGTTTGTGTGATGCTTTATATTATAATAGGGATGTTACTCTTTTTTTTTTTTTTTTTTTTTTTTGGCTGTTATAGAAGCTTGGGTTTTGACAGTGTTGTTTTATGTTTTGTGATTATGTTTATTTTACTTTTATTTTGTGAGTTTTATTGCGTTGTGTATACATAAAAATTGTATTTAAATATATTTTACTCTGGCAAAATTACTGTTATTAGAAATTGAATTATAACTTTTTTTACTTCTATAAATTTAATGTTAGATGCACAACTATAATTAATGTAAAATATATATTAATATATCGACGCCTCAGATTAATAACATAACTAAAAAACTCTGTCTAATAGTAGCACAATTTTAGGCTCACTGACAAAGATTAGCTCAACTCGATACTGCTTCATTTAAAAAAAAAAAAAATCAGTAGATGTGCAAGTTTTTGTCTAAAAGCGTCGAGAGTTGTGCTACTGTTCATAATAATTTTGAGTTGTAGGGGAGAGCGGGGCTGAACTGTACGGGGGTTGAACTGGTCGACGCGATTTTTTTTATGTTAATCAGTTTAATTTGTTTATTGAACATAGTAGAC
>JAPYZE010004121.1:0-11333 GCA_030522805.1 Leptomastidea abnormis
GAAAAATCGAATATTACTGTATATAATGGCTACGCTAGCACCACACGGCGTTTGCTCCTCAAACTTGCCGTCGTGCCGCTACCGCGCCACTTGATGCAATCGATCGATTCTCTTATACTTTTCGTTCTCGTCCTCTAATTCAAGCTCCTCTAATTTTCTCTTCCTTCCTCCCTCCTCGATCCTCTTACCACACTCTCTCTCTCTCTTTCCTCTTGATCATCCCTTTTACTCGTTATCTCAGCTTGTGTCCTTTCGTGTTACAGTTGTTCTGGTAGTACCAACCCTTTGAGTGGATTGCTGCTATAGGACCTCGCAAGTAATAGGATTCTACACAGATACACTATTACTGCTACCATGTTTTTTTTTTGCTTTTTTTTGTCTATTTTTGGCTAGTAGAAAGCATTAGCTTTCTTGAACTGTTCCGTTTCTTAAGAAGCTAGCTTTTTTTTTTCTTTGGAGGCACTTGTAGAAAAGCGTTAGGCTTAAGACGCGCGTGAAAGCTCTCTTTCTGAAAAAGCGGTCGGTTCGCTTCTTGCTTAGAAGGTTTTGGGAGGAAAAATCACGCGTTTCAGAAGGAAAGTAAATGTGAAAGAGGCGGATTCAAAGAGAATTGTTAGGGATAAGAGACGTGGTACGGACGAAAGTTAATGGGTCGGGCTTTTATGAATACTTGAAGAAATAATGGAAAAAGTTTATTGGGATATCTGGATTAGCGGTTGGATTTAAGCTTTGAGAAATATGGCGTTATCTTATGCTTTGAGAAAAATAAGTTATGACAAATGTGGCTTTTTTAAAATGAATGTGGTTCTTTTTATGTTAAATGTTCCATTAGATTTGAAATGCATTATGATCATGTATGTAAAGTTGGTTTATTTATTATTGCTAGGGTTTGTTAATAGATCAATATTAAAAGAATTTAAAAATAGAAAAATTTTATTGAAAAAACTCGTCGTTAACAATCTGAAAAATTAAAAAGTTAGCAAAGTATCTTGCATAATCTTTAAAAAATAATTTAAAACAAAAGTGAACAAAAAGACATGGGATTAGGAGAAATACAAAGAGAAAAGTAGTAAACCACGTTTCTTGTAGTAGCAAAAAGATAAGACAGTTTTTCTTTTTATTTGTCTTGGAGCTTGGCTTTTCTAGGCGTATTAATGTGGTAAATTTTTATTCAACCGATCAACTCGTACTATTAGCAAAGCAAATACAACAAAAACCCAAGCAATTTTCTCGGTGTGTTGCCTCTGTTGCCAGTACTTGTAGATGTAGTGAGTAGTAAGACCGACGCTTTTATTATCGCATTTGGTATGTATACAACTGCGTCGTTTACGCAAAAGGGAAATAGTCGTGGTAAGGTATTTTACGAGGGTAAATTTTTACTTAAGAAGAAGCGTAAAAATTAGGAAACTGGAATGAGTGGGCGATCATTTCGTTCATTTGCTCTGGATGTTGGAGTGTTTATTTGCTCTTAAGATTTTAGTAAGCTTTATTTATGAAGGCTATCAAATTTTCTAACATACAGTACTCCTTATTTAATTTCTTCTCTTAATAAATTAATTAAATAGTGAATTTATTTTTAGGCGTTTGATATCATTGAATTTTGTTGTAACTTTTTAAGATTAAATTGTAAATTTTATTCCGAACATTCTTAAAACAAATCGCTTCTTTTAGGCAAGTAGTGTATTCTACCTTAAATCGACTACACGTACGTATGTAAATGCAAATTGACCATGCATTACAGATAATGAGAAAACAAACGAAATACAAGTAGCGCCCAAAGAAAAGCAAAGAAATCTAGAAGCTAAAATACGAATAGAGGAAACAGGAATACAAATCTTGTAGAAAAGGAATTTACTTGATTCAGTTAAGATAGTGCCAAATTTACGAAATCCGAAAAATTTCGTTTTAGAAATAAAATAATAAAAAAATAGTTTTCACAAAATTTTCAACGCAATTTTAATTTCACTTAGTAAGTTAGCCTAATCTTCTCAAGTATATTTTCATTATTCGTTTTAATATCACACTTCTAATACATTATGCATCTACGATACACATAAATTTCATGCTAGAATGCACATGCTACGTAGCCAAGCTTCTTTCATATACATAGTCTCACGATCGCGATAACGTTATCGATTTTTCGATTAATTCACTCTTAACTTCTCACAGTCTCTTCCATACAATCTTGTTTCATAAAAGCAGAGATATTTATAAAGCCAGACTCGCTTAATATTTTTTTTTTGCTCTAAAAGCTTTCCACCTCAAAAATAAAGGAAGCTAAAATTCACAATAAATATACATTTTATTACCCAATTTCAGTATAATCGACCATATTCCATCCAGTCTACAAAATAAATTTTACCCCTTACCCACTACATAGAAACTATTTTCGTAAACTTAACAGCGAATATCGCGTCCTTGAAATTCTCCTATCCGCGTTTATATATAAATACCTTCAGTAAACTATTCCCTATCACAAGTCACACTGCCAATGAGTCAACCCGTCTGGAAAAACCTAATCGCATCTCTTTTCGTTTACTGTATAGTTGTTACCACGTGTGTGCCAAGTGCAACTTACAAACCCCTCTTTTGTCGCATCAGACGTTAAATTAAGACTCGGTGTCCTTATATTCTGAAGAGATGGCTATCTTGTACGTGATATGTGCGTGTTGGGAGACGATTCGAGTCGTAATATATTTGAAACACTGAGGAGATCTTGTGCTAGCTTTTAGAGCAAGTCGGTTAACTTTTGCTTTAATGTGACAAAGATCATGAGATAATTAGTCGTTTTGAGATCGCAAGAGCCTCGAATATAATTCAAGTCTAAAAGCTTCATTAGCGCGATTTATGTTTATTATTATTATTATTATTATTATTATTATTATTATTATTATTATTATTATTATTATTATTATTATTATTATTATTACGTATGTTTTTTTTTCGTTTTACTTTATTAAATTATCATTAATATTTTTTCTATTTTCTGTATACACTTTATATAAAAAAACACGATATGATATTTGTGATAGTCAATCTTAAGAATGAGTCTATCCCAGCCGCATTTTTATGCTCGGACGATCAGAAGCTTATTATTATGTATATGTGTATGTGCGAATAAACGCACGTGAATATATCGTACTATATCGGTGTGTGTATATGTATAGGGAAAAGGTGCCAGGAGCATCGAAGCGCAACTTTGCAAGAGAGAAAGAGAGAGAGAGAGAGAGAGAGCCCTACTTTGTGAGATTTATGGCAATGTAAATGCCGCCCCCTCATCGAGAGATATCGAACCCCTCTCCCGGAATCGCTTAGCTGTACTAGTGCCAAGTGCTGGGTCGAATATTGTAATTGCGTATATAAAGTTAGGGGCGCGAGCATTGGACCCTGATCGATCCCATTGGCTATCTTCTCTCCCTTGCGGCAATTTTTTGTAATCTTCTATATTTATGAAAAAAGTTTATTTTATGATTTGAGTATTGAGGTAATCGATATGTGTTAATCTGCTGGTGGACAAAAATTATTATTTTTTTTATTTGTGAGTTTTCTTAAATATGTATTAGTAATTATACTTTGAATTATACTAAACGATTTTACTATTAAATAAATAAATATTCAACAGTGTTTGATTGTTTTTATCAAATCTAAAAGTTTTCTTACTTGAACGATATCTCGTACGAATCCCAGCCAGCATATAGAAGCAAGAACTTGCAACCAACACAGTGCTTTCAGCTTTAAGCCTAGAGAAAGATAGAGAGAGAGAGACGACTCTCGGTCGTCAGACCACCTCTCCGCATAATCGAGTAACTCGTATCGATCCACCGCGTTGTCGTTGTCGTCGTCGTCGTAGCTGCAGCAGCAGCACCGGGTGTCTGTCTAACTGCAAGCAAACCAGAAGTGCACGACCGCGTTCCGGATTTCCTCTTTCGTATGTGTCTGAAGAGAGAAAAAGAGAGAGAGAGATATACAAGAGAAAATCTCAGCTCGTCTTGTGCACACCAACGAGGTCGCAAGTCTGGTTATACCGGCTGAGAGAGGTAAAAAGTTAGTTGCGATCTTATTACGGAAAACGCCTTGATTCTACTTTAGCGAAATACTTGTCTATATCTTTTTCTCTATTCCTCTCTCTTTGTGTGTGTTCTATCAGTCGTCTTTATACTAAAGCGGTTTATGGTAACGAGTGTGTCGCGTTGGTCGGCAACGATGACGACGACTACGAAGAGGAGCTCAGTAGTGCATCTAACTGAATTATACACTCGACCGTATATGTCGTTGGGATATGTTTGATGAGTGCATTGGTGGCTTTATCTCAAGTTTAGTATATATACGTTTCTACTAGGTTGAAGCTTGAGAATGGAATAATAATTGTATGCGATATATTTTGAGAAAATTGTTAGTTTTGTAAAATAATGATTTATTCTGTTTATGAAATTTAAATATATATTTTATTTTAATATACATATCTAAAATGTATATTGATTTAAAAATTTAATTAAAAATACTTCAATATATCAATTCTCAATAATTAATTTTTATTTTATAACGAAAAAATGGAATTTCAAGTATCTATATTATTAAATAGATATTATATGCTTATCGATAGTTATGTATTACTTTTTTCAATTTAAAAGAATTCAAGATAAAAAAATAAAGTCAAAAAGTTATTTTATGTTAACATGAACTGTGCTTAATAAAAATGTACAAATTTTTTGAATAATAATAAAAAAAAAAAAAAATTGGCAACAAGAATACCTTGTTTATCGATCGAAATGAATTTTCCATTTTCTAACTGGTCGAACTAACATCGGTCTCTCTCTCTTTCTCTTTCTCTATACTACGTACTTTCTATACGTCGTTTTTTTTCTATTGTATATACCGCAGGCACAGAGAGAAGAGGAAAAGCAGTAGTAGTACTACTACTGTTGGCATACACACGTTGAAATGCATGCAATAAGGATGTTCGAACACGAGTATAGAGAGACCACGCTATATATACACATAGATGTACATTTTCTTTGTATCTGTATGTATGTATTTCCGATTGGGTTTTTGCAAAAGTCAATATCGGAGTCGACTACTCTTGGCAAAGGCATTGTTCTAGAGTGAGTTTTCGTTGTTATCTTTTATTTTGTATAGCATCCGGATGATAGATGAAAGAATTTTTTAATTGTTCAGCTACCTATCTAAAAAAAATATTTTTTGTAGATAAGGTGAATTTTAAAGCTACCACGCCCTGTCTAATTAATTGTTGTTATTTCAATTATTATCATTGTGCAATTATTTTGTTTAGCTGTCATTTAATCGGTTCTCTGAACTTTTAAGTTATCTAAAAATAAAATGAATCGAATGATCATTGTCCACTTGGAACGTAACAAATTTTTTTTTCTTTTCCTGGTAAATATACAAGCTTTTCAATATAACTCATACAATAAATGAAATACAAAGCTGGTAAAAGAGTACTTGATAAATACACACCGATATAATATATCCAAGTGAATAATCAGTCCTAAAAGCTTTTGGACTTGTGTGTTTCGCTGAGTGGCAAGCATATACATATATAGCAAACAGTTGTGCATCCTATACACAGATCAGGCAGGCCAAGTTAAACCAAAGTCCAAGAGATGTGTCTCCAAGCAATAACAGTAAATGATATAAACAGAGACATATAACAGCGAGGACATCATCGTCATCTTCCTTCTCTGCTGCTGTTGCTGCTACTACTACTGTGCTTACTCGGAGTTTGAACTACGACGCACATTGCCAACGTTTGTTTAGCACTCGAGTCTATACAGCAGTAGCAGCAGAGCGTTGGCATTGTATGCCATCGTATATACAGATGATGACGGAAAACGTATACGATAGGAAGGCAGTTGTATATATATATATGTATACACACGTATTTACGTTCGCGTCTTTTTCTGTAAAATTTCAAGCTTACAATGCACTTCTTCGTTGCTTTTAAAAAGCATGTGGGTATATGTGTGTACGTGTGTGTATTGCACTTTGATACTTTGTAAGCTGTGGAGATACTCGATAGTTTCCTTTTACAGCTTCGTCACGAGACTGAAATATATCTGCGTGTTTTTATAGAGATATATACGTAATACTTGGATGGAAGCGGAACAAGGAAAATGACAAACTTGGCTTCGTCAGAATTGGGCTAAGGCGATTTTATTGAAATCTCATTTTCAATAGGATTTTTATAGATGGGATTGATTAATTAGATCGTATGTTAAACAAATTTGTATTAAATGCAGTCACATAAAAACATTTGTAAAATATTAAATTTTATTTTGCTATCGATAGTTTATGTTTTTAATAAAATAAAGTTTTATTAAAAATAAAAAGAAATATTTTATTTTATATCTTTGAAATGTAAAATATAAAATGAAATTTCATAAATATAAACTACAAGAGTATGAAAAACATTTATGCCAACTGCAACTTTGTGATAAAAAAGTTTTCCTGCAAGTTACATCTTTTTTATAATACTGAATTGAATCAAATGTTGAACAGTATAATACAGTACATATATATAGATACGTTGACCTACATATACAAGCTATTACCTTCGATCTGCTCGAGCCATCTGGACATTTTCTTATTTCCACATTTCAAACAGAGAAAACGAGATACTATACATTGCGGTAAAGCAACTTTAAAAAGATTTCTCTCGTTTTTTTTTTAGTTTTTTTTCTTTCCTTCTCGATATCGTTGTCTTGCTTTTTTTCTTTCATTTTGTTAGCACTTGATAGTGTTTGTAAGCACACGTGCCCAAAAACATAAATGACTTTTTAATGTTGTATGAAGTCTGTAATTTTTGACCGACAAAAGTTAATTACTTTATCGACCCTTGCTTTTTGGTCTTCCTAGGAGTTAGTTAGTTAGTTTTACACTTTTACAACGCAGTTCACTGCCGCGAATGATTACGAATTTCTTTGCTACTCTCTGCGGTTTCATTTTTAACGTATAGACACCCTTTTTGGGTTTAATCACGTGGAAAGTTGAAATTACTTTAGACTGTTGCTGAACTTGTTGCGTCGATTTTGATGCATTATTATTTAAAATATGAGAGAGTCAAAGTTTTATAGATAAATTGGGTTTTATTATAAACGTCAATTTTTTTTTTTATATATTATAAATTTTTTTTAATTTTCTGTTAATATAGGTATCATAAATTTAAATGAATTGATTAATATTGCTTAAACTGATTTTAATAATTTTATTAATATATGATATATTATGAAAAGCTTGTAAAATAAGATTTATAATGGTTAAATTTTGTACTATTTTTGACTTACTTATAATACTCCTACCACCATAATATCTCTATAGACAACCTACAACCAAAGAACGCATACTAGTATAAAATTCATGGCACATCTGCTACTTCGTACAGAAATACACGTTTCCTTGTTATCTTAATACAAAGCCTTTATAGCCCAAGATAAAAAATTCTAACCGACAGCATTATATTCACCGCCTACGTTGTTCAAGCGCGTTTCGTAAGACTTATATATCAAGGCGTATATTTGCAGACTAGCAATATGACTAATTTTCCTTTGTCTTAGAAATATTCGTTTTATTCAGGTAGTGCATTTTGAGGCCAAAGAATGTTTTTGGTTTGTCTTTAAGGAATTTATTCTTTCAGTCTCTATCTTTCTAAACGAAAACTTCAAAGCTCTTTTGAAGTATAGTTATGAAAATTTTTCTGAATAAAGGCTAAAATACCGAGAAGTCATTTTTGAAATTCTGTATAAAATTTCAAAGAATTTTGTGTTGGTATTTGAGAGAAATTGAAATCACACAATTTCAGTTATAAATTTATTTCATTTTTTAATTACAAGTGATCATGCTATTATGATATTTCAAACATTAATATCGTAAAGGTTATTATATCAATACTTGATTTTATAATAATCATGTATACTCAGCATAATATTAATGCCCTCTTATAAACGATTCATTTTGGAAATACATTAACAGTTTTATTTTATGTTTTAATCCTTGTATTATTCAAGATATCAAATAAATAAATCATTGCCTCAAAAATAAATCATTAAAATTTCGTTTATTTAAATTTTATTTATTTTACCTTTATAAAAAGTGCTTTAACTTAATCTTACATAAAAAACCACACGATACAAAAATACAAAAATAAATAAATAAATAAATACATAACAAATCATGAAATTACAGGATATCCGAAACATAGTTTCTCTCATACTTCCACACAAGCCACAAAGCCATACACCAACAAAAAATTCAAACATCTATCGTTTCCCCCCCCCCCTATAACCTTACCGTCACTAGCAGAGTACACCTACACACTCGTTGAGCTCCATACACATACACACAAGCCGCGAGACGCCCTTTGCGGAATTAAATACCCGGCAAAAATTTGGTTGCACGCGGGAGAGAGCAGAGCAATGCTCGCATATACTCATTCCATCCATATCCCGCAAAGTCCGCTCTGTCACAAAAGCAGCTTTGTGTGTATATATATGCGTATGTATGTGTTTTACACATATATACTTGCACTTGAGGGTAGCATAGCGTGTGTAACATATAGAAACTGGAAAAAAAAGAGAGAAGGGGTAGGAGGGATTTCACGCGTGGTCGATTGCGCGAGGGCTCGTGGTAAAAGAGATCCGCGAAACTCAGGGGGGTTGAAAAAAAAAAAAGAAAGCGTTGCGAACCGGGTTAACGCGAAATTTATGCACGTCTGCTTCTACTCTTTCTCTCTCTTTGAGGCTCCGTCTTTTCACGTCGCATTAGCTCCATTCTGCACCTGTGTGCGGCTGAGCGATCCTCGTTAAAACCTTCCGGAAACTCAAGTGTTTAGTCGTTGTCGTTGTGTGTCGCATATGCTGGATTGCACCTTTATGGACTTATTTTAATATGTCGATTGTACCAAAAAAAAAGGGAATTGCTTTTGAAGTATTGGATATATATGGGAATGAAATAAGCGATAAGAGGCATATATTTGTTAAGGGAGTGGTACTTTAATAGTGAGGTTTTGAATTAGTATAATTTTAATTGAACACGTATTAATGTAAATTTATTTGTTTGTCAATAATTATAATTACAAAATTTGATTATTTTGAAAATATTATATACTATGTGTACATAATAATGTTTAAGCCAATATTTACTGCTTTGCTTAACTTTAATCATATACCGCTGTATTTCATTAAATATTTGTGTCTGAAATTTCGTTGTGTGTAAAATGTAAAATTTAAATGATTTAATATAATATGCATAAGTTCTTTAAAGTTCTAGTTTTAATTAAGAGTACCAAATTTTAATTTACATTATTAAATGCAATTTGTTGATATATTTTATTTATAGCACTTAAACTATTTATTTATTTTTATTCGATTTGATTATTAAAAATTTAGTGAACTGGCTCATGAACTTAATTAATTTTGATGCAAGGTCTAAAACTTCAATAACTGGAAGTGACTTATACAGAAAATTATATATAACGGGTTTTGAAATGCATATATGATCTAACAAAGACATACATAACTTTTTATTAAAAATATATAGTGAAATAAACATACATTTCAGTAATGTGCTCATAAATATATTTGATTAGTTTATTCTAAATTAAAACTAATAAATTTTATTTTTCAAAAAATAATTTTTTGCTTAAATTTAAAAATTACCAAATCAATAAACGTTAATTACAACTGTGGTTCCATTATCGACGCTTTGCAAGCGACTCGTCGATTGAGAAAATTAAACTGGGATCTGACTTAACTAAAACTTTCAATCCGCTCAATTTGTTTGAGCCTTTTTTTGGAGATGCAGTGATGAGTTGAAGATAAGTTAGATTGAAAAAAACAAAGGAAGAATCGCATTAAGTGTTGAATGTGAGTAAATGTGAGAATGTGAGATGAGCAGTAAACTAACAAATCAAGAATTTAGTCATTAAAGTACCAGAAAAGATTGAACTTAATAAGCACATACTGAAGATAAATTCAACCGAGTGCATAGTAAATAAATTCATTTTGCAAAGTTCTTTCGTAAAGGCTATATTTTTGTTCAAAAGATTTGAGAAAACAGTTTAGAAAAACTTGGCAATAACGAAAAGGAAAGGGTGGAAAAGTTATGAACATACAGAAAAATTCTTTACAAGTTATCGGGTAACAAGGAAATAATATCACGCAATTTTATATCGAGCACATACAGAGAAAAGGAAACTATAGAGATATAAAGGAAACGCGTTTTTCGCTTCGTTTTGTTTGGAAAATGGAACTTTAGTTATCGAGTGCGAATCGTTTCAAATGCTTTGTTTTTTACTGCTTTGTCTTTTACGATGATATAAAAACGTTAGTTTTTTTTTCTTATCTTTAATCGATTTAAACGGTTGCCAATGGTTATTTTATGTATTAGTGTAAAACATTTGATATAGTTTTTTCTTCAGTTTATATTTATTTTGTCATTTTATTATTATTTTTTTTTACTTTTTACGATAAAAATAATTATCACGCTCTATATTACTCACGATAAAAACATGCATTCCAATATCCTTTCTCTTCCCTAGAAAAAAAAAATAAAAAAAATACCAATCCTACCAAATTCCCTGGACGCCCGCAGGATTTGGACATTTTTCAAACACCACACGCTTGTGTCGTATTGTACTCCGGGCATAGCAGCTCATCCACAGCCCAAAAAATACCAGTACTCTCTCTTTCTCTTGGTTAACGAGAGAAAATAGGAGATGTATAGTAGGGAGGAGGAGTAGTAGAGAGTTTGTCAAGCGCGTCGCTTCATCAGACACGTTTGTTATGTATACACATATACAATCTATCGGATGCTTTTTTAAAAAGCTCTCTTGCACTTGTACACTCGCACGCACGAGAGAGAAAGAAAGAAAGAGAGAGAGAGAGAGAGAGAGAGAGAGAGAGAGAGAGAGAGAGATAGAGCGAGTGAGTGTACGAGGCATATAGCATCAGATATACACGCGTCATGGCGCCGGCCATAAATACACTGTTGGTAGAGAGAAGGGAAAGAGGAGGATGACCTGCCGCATGTGTTTACCTTCCGAAGAGGTGCGACAGTGCGGGATCCGGTGTGCAGATAGTCGCTCCCACGGGACATCGGGGGTAGAATGTACATATATACCACACGCGCGTGTAATTCGCGGCCGATGCACGCGGAACCCCCTTCTCCTTCCTTTCGAAAATCGATGCCGCGTTTATCGGCCGCTTGACAAACGGCCTCTACGTGCAAACGCGTCGAATCAGCTCTACTCCTTCCCCCTACCCTCTTTCATACCTTCCTTCTCTTCTTTGCTTGAAAGTTGGTTCGTTGGCCTATAGAAT